>JAAIXI010000232.1:8032253-8206575 GCA_013403645.1 Heliconius nattereri
TAACTATAATAATTTATATAAATTGAATTAAGAAATCTATGTCCGTTACGATGTATCTATTAAAATACACGAACCGGTATAAGTTAAAAAAAATCATTAATAAACTTTTCCTCGTTAAAGATTTGCCCGCATTATAGATTTATATCGTCCAAAGATTTTCTTTAATTTAATGGAAAATGATAACGAACGAACTTTATTCGGCTATTGTTTGTTTTCGGCTTCGGCTATGTTCCTTTTGTAAGCGTTAAAGCCAGGATAGCCATATTGGTGGTTGGACAGTGTATGATTAACAAAATACTTAGATTTGACTCGTAACCTGAGAAAGTAAATTAAGAACTGCATATGTTTATCAATATTTACGCTTTGGTGATACAAGACAAGGAACAGGTACCTACTGAGTTTCACCACTCAACATAGGTAAAACTCTCAAAATTCAGCCAATAAAGAAGAGAAAAGTGCCACTAGATTTTCTCTGCTAATCAAGCTCCCGCAACTACATGATATAAAAAATTGAAAAGTTAAACATTCCAATAGGTATAATATTCAAATGCCGCGCTATAATTTCCAATCACTTACTGTAGGTCAATTATGGCGGGCGGAAGTGACGGTCCAAGTCCCGGATATTACCACGCCTGCGATGGAGTCTATGGTATCGTTAATTTATTAATTAGCCACTCTATGAGAAAAGTCATTTTTTTTGCAAAGTAGATGTTTTTAATACCATATGTACAATTGTTTATTCTAGATATATTCGCCTTTTTTACTGGCAAAGGTAACTTTGGTGAGGTGACGAGATTCCTGGGATCTTCGGATTTAATTGAAGCTTAAGCTTAAGCTGCGTTATGTTAACAGTAAAGAGAGAAAAGAGGAGAGCATAGTATTATAACAGTGTCTTAATTATTGCCAGCGTGTAAAAACATATGAGAACGATATGGAAAGAGCAGAAGAACCTTGGAATTTACTTTTCTATTATCTCTCTTTCTATATGTATACATATATGTAGATTATAGCAAACTAAAGCTAAATCCACACTTGTCAATTAATTATAGGTAAAGGGCAGTTATGGCGGACGGAAGTGACGGGCCGAGTTCCGCGATACCGGATATTACCACGCCTCCATTCGATTTTGATGCATCGGCGTTTTTTAATTAACTTACTTGACTTCGATTAATATGTTATCTTGACAAGCGAAAAGTTCATTTAGAAAGTAAATTTTATTCGATGAAATAAAATCTTGATATAATTAGATTTTCATAATATAATCAGATTTTCTATTATTTATTCAGAACAGGGCGTCGTGATGCAGTGGAAGTAGTCCCACACGTTCAGCCACACTCAGAGATACCAATTACATGAAAAAAATATAAAAATTGCAATTTAAATTAAATTAAATTTAAATATTGCTGGGAGGCTGATGGAAATTTGAATCCAGTACCTCCATGTAGTATCACATATCCATATTAAATTTTTATGCAGGTCAATTTCTTTGTTCATCTTTCTCCTTTATTTTATATAGCATGATAGCACGAATATTTTTGTATAGTGGTGTAAAGGTTAAAAAATGAAGAAAAAGCATATGGACATTCACTATTATACCTACTTTCTATATATCAACAAATATGATGCAGTCCTAGCACAGCGGTACAGCGTGTGATTATAATTGTGGGTTCGATTCGGTCCCGAAATCCCGATTCATCGATAGTCAACTTTATAATAAAAAAACACAGCTTTAATGTATCCCGCTCACAGCAGGATAGACAAAGGGAACCTAGTGATAAGGCAATCCGTTTCCCATTTTCCGCAGAAATCTGAAGCCATTGCGTGGCAGAACTTAACGCCGCGCGTTGCCTCGACACCAGAGGTAAAAAGTGAGAATATAAATTTTAATAAATATTTAATTACCTCGAGTGGGGATCGAACCCATAATCAATGACGTTTATAGGCACACACCTATTCCCCTATAAAACCTAAATTATAGTACAAAATCAAAAGCCCCATACCGTAAGAGGCACAATTCGGTGTTCTACCATCAAAAGACTAGACGTAAACACGTTAGCTTAGAACGTTAAAGTAATTTAATAACGTATCCCGACCTGCAAAACGTTGTTGGCTTAGTAATTTAATTATATTCAATCCTTCTAATAGCCTTCTAATATTTACACGCTTGTTTTAATACAAAAGTTTATTAAGACATGTATACATGTGATATACCTAGTGGCCGTTGTGGCACTATAGAACAGCTTCTGACTGTAAACGCGATGGTTGTGAGTTCTATTTCTACACTCTAAACTCTAGAGACCCCTAGAGCATAATGATAATATCCGAATTATTTTGAATTCACTATTCTGGTATACAAAGCGCGGCGTTAAATTCCGCCATTCAAGATGCAATGCTCAATAATTCCTTTCTGCCTGCTATGGAAGAAAGAAACATCATGAAGTTTTTTATTTAAATAGGCTAAGCAGAGAATGGAGTCACTTAAGTCACTTAACTTAATGCCTATCCCATAAAATATAACACACAAATATATATTCTACATCATATATATAACAGTTTAAAATGTTAGTACATAATTTTACCTAGAATAGGCACTTAAGTGCAAAGTCTAGACCAAGATTCAGTGTAATAAGGCAGAATTTGTATTATCCACGAGAACTTGGACCCTATTACTAACGCTCGGTAACACGACAAAAGCGTTCTAGCTTCACTTTACAAGGTGTTTGACCTAAAATCACTTCACTTGTCTCGTTTCTACCTGAAAAATTTTATAATCGCAGCTAAATTAAATTCTTAACAGCATACTTTTAGTATAATCTAGATTTTAAAGTAAAAACTTGAAAAAAATTAAAGTGAAGTGTAGCTATATATTAATCCCTTTTTTAGCTAAACGTTGTCTCTTGCATACAGCAGGGTAGTCAGAGGAAACCTAGTATTTTCAAAATATATCGCGTATTGAGTGGTGGAACTCAATATCTCGACTCGTCTTGAATGATGAAATGATGAACATTTTATCATTATTTTCAATTGCTTGCTTCGGTAACAACGTGAAAATTCTTCGGATTTATTTTTGGCTAAAATATTTATTTTAGTGTTCCCCACTTTCTAGCCAAATTTCCAGATACTACAAAACTGAGAAAATAAAAATATTCTATTCTCCGAACCAGAATCGAACCCATAACTATCACGTTTACAGTCAGACTCTTTGTCACTTCGCCATAATGGCCTCAATTTTTTTTACTAAAAAAATAAACGAAAGTAAAGTAAAATAATTAATTTTACCAGAAAGACCACCCTGCTAAAGTTAAAAAGTTTAGGCCTGGTAAAAAGTATTATCAATTTATTGGTAAAATGAAGATTGAAGATGCCCAAAAGCGTCAACGAACTCATGCATACATCTAAAATTGATAATGACAGCATATTTCCTTTATTAACAAGTGCCGGTTATAATTAAGAGTCCTCACTTTGTCTACCCCAAAGGCGTTGTGGTAAAAGTGCATAATTTATATATTCAGCATATTAACTATTATATGGTTAAATTTTATGGTATCCTTGAAAAAGGTAAAGTGGAATGTAAGCTAGTTATAGGCCAGTCACAAGTAGGCACAAGTGCGTGACAGTAAAAGTTTTGATTTCGATCTCCACTCGAGAAAAGAAATATTTATTTAAATTTATATTATCATTTCTTCGTTCTGGTGCAAAGCGCGGCGTTGAACTTCGCCAGTCATGCATCCAGTATTTGGCGGAAAGTGGCTACCCTGCTAAAAAAAATAAGAATATATTTAGTTTATCGTTTAAAACTTTTACTGTCATAGTTGGAAGCCGATTTCGAAAATAAGATCAATGGAAAAATGATTATTGACATGACAAGCAATCACTTTTTTTTTATTTTAAACAAAGTTTAAAATAAAAAAAAAGATTTACCTATTCGTTTATACTTAATTGGATATATGAAATACGGGCTATAATAATATTTAACTTGACCATTCACTTATAAAATGTGATGCAATCAACGAATCTATCTGTTATTCCGAATTAATATTAATAAATATTAGGGTAGGTGTACACTGAGCTAAAATTGTTATATCTATTTAAAATTATTTAGGGGTTTAAAAAGAGTAAAAGAGAAAAATTGTAAAAGAGAGTGGGACCCCAAAGTGTCATGATTACTTAGACTCTAGCCTAACACGGCTAGTGTCTAAGTAATCAATGTTGACAAGACGTTGGTAAGAAACGAGTAATGCAGAATACAATTATGAAAATGATGATAAAATATTTAACCAAATTTTAAATTTAATTTTCAGTACCTTCCTCTGAACGAGGCAAAGCGCGGCGTTGAGTTCCGTCATTCAATTGCGCCTCTGGAATTCGGCGGAAATGATTGTCTTAACCAGGTTCCCTCTGTCTACCCTGCCATGTGCGGGATATAGAGTGAACCTAAAAAATATATTTTACCAATTCTATTAGTACATTTACATAGTTTCTTTTACAGCAACCAAAACTATAAATAAGCGGTATTATAAACATTCTTGGGGACCAATTAACTAACTATTTACCCCCCGCGAAGTAGTAGCATCTACTATATTTGAAGTTTATAGATATTTTAACACCTACAATGTCAGGGTTACATAATATATATGTGAAAGTAGGGTATGGGGCGACAGGTGCAGTACCACCGGGCTTCGGAAAGGCCAAATATATTGATTGGAATATTTCGGAGGTTCGACTTAAGGTTTTGGATGCCATTAATTATTTGGACAAGCTGTTAAATGACTATATGACAGCTTAAATTTATATGGCCGTGCTTGAATTAGCTAGTATAACATAGATGAATGTGTTTTTATTTTTTTAAAAACATTCCATCGTGGTTGTATGACGCTATCTGCTATATAAGAATAAAACAAATATTGACAGTTAGATTTTTAATCGAAAAATTCATGATAATTACAATAGGTAAGTATTTGTAATTCTTAGAATTGATTAAAGTTACTTTTAAAGTATCAGAAATGAGAAAATATAGTTACTTATCGTTTATTTCTCTGTGCCAACGTAAAAGATCTATATATTTATTTTTCAGCTTCATGCAAATAGAATTAAGACACTCCGCCCCCTACTTTCCGTGTTGAGTGGTGCAACTCAACGGCGTGCTTTTCCTCGTTACCAGAATCGAACCCAAAACCTGTCAAGTTACGTTTGTTCCACTGCGCTACGACTGACCTGAGTGTAGGATAGGAGGTGTGTTCAGAAAATAATGGGAATTTTCATTTTTTTTTAAATATCTTACAAAAATATTAGCTAGCTAATAGATACTATAATGTGATTGTATTACGTAATCGGACAAGAATTCAGAAATCCAATAACAGCAATTCGGAAATTTCTTTTTTTGATGGAAACATTGTTATTTTTTCACAATATGAAACTTTTACAAACTCTTACAAATAAAGGCATTGAAACGTATTAATTAAGTTCTTACCTGTTATAACTTTAAATGAGAATCCTTGAAAAGTTAGTTGAAAAACTCACAGCAATTACGAAAAAAGGGGTAATATGAGGCAAAATTTTTTTTATTTACAAAACACATTACATATTACAATGGAGAACTGTTTTTTTAATATAATAAAGAAAGAGTTTCGTGGCACTCTCAGACTTCTCTCCACGAACACTACTGAATATGAACTTTAGGTTAAGATAAAAAATACATTACATATGGACTTAACGACTTTATAAAAGCTACTATCGTCTCTTTGTCATCCCCATCACCAAAAAACGGTCAAAGATCTTAATTATATTCAAATACCATATACCTACTGCCAGGTGTCCGTTAGAATGGCAAAAACTCTATCAAAACAATGAACTGACCCCTCCTACCCCTATATTTACTTATATAACCCTTATTTCAACGAAATGGGGTTGGAATTTCAAAATGTGTTTGCCCGATAGCCCATTGTGGTGACCCCTTCAGTTCCGCGGTGCTATTGACGAATTTGCATTATAAATTTTTGGATTTAAACAAAGAGACTCAGGTAAGCAGATGTTCGAAGATATTTCAATGGCTGTAATGAGACATACTGACCTTGCTTTTAATCGTTTTCTAATAGAATGTTACGGCCAGTGGTTTGTACGCGTTTTTAGGCGCGGTACACCAGGTGATGCTCGAAGTCACTGTATTGACAATGCCTCTCAAATAATTTATGTAATCCAGCTAAGTCCAGTTTGCATAGAAATTTATGCATTGTGAATAAAAAATCAAATACTTTATAAGGTTTAGGCTAGGTATATGTTTTATTATACGGGTAAATGTTTTCTAAAGATGTTAATTAAAGGTACCATTTTGATACTTTACCCAACTTACATCAATGTATTGAAACAAACGGATCGTTGGAAAATATTTATAACATAGTAATAAATTCATTGTTAGTTAAGAAAGGTTTATTAATATGACGGTATATTACAATAAGTGTATTTTTTTTATTTACCTATTAAGTTTGTTCGTACCACATAAATTTATCTTATGCCATTTACTTTGCATACTCTAAACCAGTTGTAAATATTATAATATATTATAAATATAAATAATAAATACTATTATAAATTTATAAAAAATATTATTGAGCTAAAAAAATTATACTGATAACTTAATTATTCATTATTTATTGCTAGCGCCATCTACTGACCTCAATCTAAATTACAGAGAAACAGAAATTATAAGGTTGACACAACAAGCTTGCTATAAGTTCATTATTTAACTAAGAGATGTCGCTAATCAAACATGTAATTATTATAAATTAATCTTATTAACACAGAATTTAATTATGCCTAAAATTGTTACTTTATTCTTAATAATAGATATAAAATGAGCATTTTAAATAGAAAAACATATTTTTTTACTACAACTATGTTTTCATCTCATATTTTTACAACATCCTCCGAGTTCAAGCCTTTTGTTACAGATAAAATATAATCATTTTCCTTTTTCAAGCCCTTCTTACCTAAATAGTATGGATATCTATTAGTAGTCGTCAGATAAAAGATACCTTCTTTACGTTTATCTACGTTAAGGCCCATCACATTAGTGACAAGTGGTTTTCTATCATAGCATTGTCTATTCCTAGCTTGTTGTACAGAATCACATTGTATGGCTATAAATGAATTCCGGTGTGTCAACGCTGTCAGCCACAAAATATGAGATCTAATATGAGAACAAAGAGAGTTACAGAATAACCAATAGACTTCTCCTGGCTGATTCTCTCCGCCGTTAACATAATAAGTGACATGTCCAACAGGCGCTGCCATGCCCATATTGTCTATATTTGTGCTGATAACCTCAACAAAATCAGCATCACTCTTATCAATACGTTGATCTGGTCCAAGATTTCGAAAACATGGACCAGCTGGATCTAAGCCTGTGAGTCTTGATATCTTAGTTCCAGTTATATTGTAAAAATTTTTCGCAACGAAGCCAGCTGTTTGTCCACCGAGGCTTAAGCCTATAAGTTCTGTTTTTTTGGGATCTAAACCTAATTTTGATAGTTCCGCTATCATTTCGGCTACGTTTCTCCCGGCGGCTCTCATGAAACGGGAAGCACTGAAATGACATAGCATTATTAATTATTTAAAATATGAACGTATTTGATTTTATCTATATATATATATATTTACGTAGGTAATTATTACCTATCTGACAGTCGAAGTCCGGTGTGAAAAACGGCATCCGTACCGCATTATTTTTATCGATTTTAGGTCAGAGAAGTCATCATCGAATCTCGTGAAATTCGAAATATAACTAATTGTTTTTCCCTTGGTTTCATTTTCTCGGAGTGGAAATCGAACCCACAATCTGTCGCACTTAAGACTACGACTGACCTCAAATAAGTGAAATCTCTGACTTAGCCAAATTTACAACACCCCAAAAATTCTAACTTACAGACTTTAAGTTAAAATTTCGTTAAGGCGTTTTCAATACACAAAGAGAAAATAAACATTTACGTTAAAGATTACTATAATTTTTCATTTCATTCTGTCGCTTTTTTAGATTAAAACAATATAGTAAAATTAGAAGATACATTAGAAGCTTATATTGCTAGATCATTACCTTTCATACGTTTAATATATATATGGAGTCTTACCGAGGATATTCCAATTTAGTAAACATAAAAGTGTCTAACAATAGAACATTATAGCCAATGTTTCTGTAAACATTTCCCATGAACCAGGCCAATGGTAAACTGGGACTGTCCAGAAAACCACCTACATAAACTAAAGTTTTCTTCTCGAAATCCATATCTGGATCTTTCACGAGCTCTCTCATCTGAAAAACAAAAGAATATACGGTATACCTAATAATATTTATATTATAGAAAAAATTTGTAACTTAATCAGAATCTAGTTATTCTATATTATGCATGCATATTTTTATCCATTAGCTCTACAATTTTTATTTTTACATGTAAGAAAATATTGAGGCCAATACACAGTAGGAAAGCTTAAATTCTGCTTAAAATTGGTAAATTTAGGGCGACGTTGAGTTCCACCACTCAACTTGCAATGATTTGAAAATTGATAATTGGCAAAAATTATATGTCTAGTTCCTAGCTCAACTTAGCCTAGCCTAGGCTAGATATACAACTATAGTCAATAATAATAATTGAAATAATTACCTGATAATAACTATATTTTCTATGAGCGGTATTTACCCCACTGCCGGAAACAACTGACAAAGTCAAATGGTGTAGACTTTTCTTGGTTATATATGCATCGTGGGTCGATCCTGGACCTGAAAAAATATATTTTTTAAGCTTTAGCAGGTTCACGCTGTTTCAGGCACTACAAAATGAATATAGGGACACTCATCAAAACATTGAGTGTTAAATGCTGGAACTCAACGCCAGGCTTTGTCTACCAGAAAGGGAAAATGTAATTAACTTAAATATTATAATCATTTGATCGAGTGGCGTCGGTTATCATGCTTAGAACAATTAGACCTTGTCCTACTGCGCTGTGATACCTCTTAATTAGAAGTAAATGTTTTATCATAAACACAATTAGGTATAACTTTATTAGAACTTTAGTTTTCGCTGGCTTATTTTGGTAAATTAGTTTCATATATTTATAGGTTTTTGTGATTAGAATTTTGGTAAAACCATAATATCGGCAGTTCTATCCTACATAGACATTCGCGGGGCTAAACGCCATTATAATTAATTCTTAAAGTTCTACATGAATAATCCATGTATATCTTTATGTATAATATATCGTTTATGGGTATATTGATGAACGGTGGGATATTAAAACTACTAAAGATATGAGGAGGAACAGCCTCACTTCCTCCACTCATACCTTATCATCATTTAAAACCTTTATATTTCGAATCTTAGAAGGTTTCGCGACTTTACTTACCAATGCCATAATTTTTTCGTAAACACGACTTCGTCGTAATTGGAATTAATTATTATGTCTTCCCACGGGTCGGCACTTTTAGTCAATTCTGTACGGAAACGGTTTCGTAACATAACCTCGTTGAACATATGGATTTTTAAAGCAAAAAAAATACAAAAAATTAAGCCCACGGATATTATTCGTTATTGTATAAAAAAAAATGTAACTGATTATTTCAGATATAGAGTTCAATATCAGATATGGTGAGATAATGGAGTTAATGCTCTAAGCATTTATATTACAAGATTCCCTTAAGCCAATTAAATTTGTAGACGCAGGCATTAGACAATATCTCATTAAAAACTTTATATAAGTAACGAAATGAATCTTGATGAAATTCATAATTATTTTACAAATGTTAATGTGTATAATGAAAATATAAACACTGACTCAATTAAACCTACTCCAACTATCTCATATCTTTTTTCTTTTTATTTCTCTACTCTTTCTACTGATAACGAAACCTTCGCACTCAAAGGATATGAGAATTTTAAATGCAATGTTTTTGCTGCATTTTGTATGCAATTCACCGCCTTAACCGGTTAATTAACATTAACCTTAAAATTTAACCTATGGAGTAAATTTAACACTTTTGACACATTTGAATATTTATAAACATTTTATTGGAAAAAATAATTAAAAATTAATATTTGTACTTCATTTCATACATAACAAGTGAAAACGCCCGCAAATTTAAGTTTCTTAATTTTTATAAGTTGTAATTCCTGTTGATCAACAATCCTGAACTCGGTAAAGTACTCCCGGTAGGTGTGTCCGACTCGCACTTGGCTGCTTTTTTAAAAATATATAGATAATTAAGACATAAGAGTATGGTAAATATAAAGAAAACAATATATTGTTACTTTCTTCGTAAGTGGAGATACAACTCACATTTCCATTATCGCCTTTCCTCCTATATCTAGCTTCTATATCAACTTGATTAACAGTCCAATAGTAATGAATCAACATTGCAATATTAGACTAGCCTTAATATAGTTTTTCATTATTTGCAATATACCAATGGAACTGCTTCCCATTTTCTTTACTGAAATTCTACAGTAGTCCGAATTATATCCAAGCAAATATGCAAAAGATATACGTATGTATGAATATGATGCATTATTTTTTTTCATAATTCTCACTTTTCCCAAGAATAAATTTAAAAAATTCTCAAAAAATATTTCTCGACAAGGTGCGAATTGCCTCAGGCTTTATTTATCATTTAATTCTGACTTCGTTATTCTATGTGGCCGTGATACTGTGTTATCTATGTATGTGTTCTAATATTTACAAAAACCCTGAACTTTATTTCGTAAGCTATAATTCTCATATAAACTTCGTAGATGCCTATTTTTTTATAAATTAATTATGATTTTTTAATATTACTCCCAAGGAAACACTTTAAAAGAAATTGGGGTACTATTTTATGAACCTTATATGAGTGATTATCCATCCATATTTTAAATTCCCCGATCGTATTTAGTTTTTGGTGTACACTAAAAACTATCGGGATTTTATAAAATAACTAAGATCTGGCTACTGACTCTTCTTAATTTTTTTCCTAATACTTTTACGGTAATCTTATTATAATAAGATTACCATAAAAAGATTCGGCAAAAAATCATGTCTAGCTATTTTTTTTATTTTATGTTATAATCTTTATTTCCTTATAATTTTAATTATCGAGGCCACTCGTGGCACGGGGGCACTACAGGTGTATTTGTTAACGCGACTGGTTGTTGGTACAATTCCCATATAATTTATTTAATATATATTTATTTAATTAAATATATACTTTCCTTTTTCCGCTCTGGTTTCAAGGCAAAGCGCGGCGTTAAGTTCCGCCACTCAATATGAACTGCCTCCTAAATCAGGCGGAAATTGGGAAACGTAGTGTCTTAACATTAGATTCCCTATGCCTCCCCTGGTCTCTGCGGGATACAGGTGAAGCTGATTTTTTTGTAATTATCCCTATATTGTAACAATTATTATTTTTCTTCCGATTAAAATGAATATATTTTTAGTTCTGTATTTATACACTGCACATTACATTGTTGATTGGCGGAACTAACAAAGTAGAGGCATAAATGAAAATATTAAATATTCAATTTCCCCGAGTGGGAATCGAAACCACAATCTGTGGCATTTACAGTCGCACGCTTATGCTATTGCCACCACTGACATCTCCTAACTTACCTTATACCCCAAATATACATTTAATATAACTATTAAATCAGAAAAAGATACTTACAATCCGCTAAAAATCCTTCAGGATAACCCTCTATTTGCTTTGAACTGTTGAATGCTAAGCTTTTTCTTACAAAAAGCATGAAACACAGTAGTAAATAATAAACACACATTTTAATTATTTTTTTTAATTAATATATATAATTTATTTATTTACACATTTAAAAAAAAACTCTCAAGACACGTCTTATTCGCACCTTATCTAAAACGTAATGTTTACCATTCATTCGAAAACGAATATTTTTCTCAGTGCCCAATTCACAAGTCGCAATGCGAATAATACACGGAAGTTAATGAATAATAATTAGGCAGTTATCATAAATAAATGTTTTTTTATAATAAATAATATAAATATCAAGCCTTGAATATGGAAATCTTTTTTTTTTGGTTTTTAATAACTAAACATTATCACTATATATTTGGCTGAAAGAAAACGAGGATATCTCAAAAAACCAATTTTGATGAAAAAAGTAAATAGATAGACTGAAACAGTTCTAAGGGGTGTTCATTGCTAACAATTTTTTATTTAGTTAACATTATTCTGTCAAGCTAAAGCTACCTGTTATACCCTTTACATGACATTGGTTATTTATTTAGTAGTTTAGTTCACAACATGACCGTAAATGGATTCTAATCGCGAAATACTCTTTAGCTTCATTAGCATAACTGTTGGAAAATCATATAATAAAACTTTTATGTTGAGGGTTAAAAGGTGATTTTGAAGCTATGTTGATACAAAAGAAAAACCTTTCTCTGCTGTAGTTTTTACATCTTCAAGTTTTTTTTGTGGAAAACTACATTATTAATAAAGGATCAAAAGATTTGTCAATTTTAAGTTAAAAAGTTGATTAATGTTAATTAAAAATACCAGCGGTCCCAGGATATTGAAACCCATACTCACAAGGCATGTTGTAACTAAAATGTCCTAATAAATTATTTTAAAATAAAAATACAGTTGAATTGATAAGTGGAATGAATTTTAAATATTTCTGTTTAAACAAAGAAAGAAGAAATAATTAATTTATTTTTCGATATTTTTATTAAAAATACTATCTCATCTCAGTTTAATAACATTCTCCGCATTCAATCTTTTTGTTACCGATAAAAAATAATCATTTTCCTTTTTCAAGCCTTTCACACCTAAATAGTATGGATATCTGTTAGTAGTTGCCAAATAAAAGATACCTTCTTTACTTTTATCTGCGTTAAGACCCAACACATTAGTAACAAGTGGTTTTCTATCATAGCATTGTCTATTCCTAGCTTGTTGTACAGAATCACATTGTATCGCTATGAAAGATTTCCGGTGTGTCAACGCTGTCATCCATAAAGTATAAGATCTAACATGAGAACATAGAGAGTTACAGAATAACCAATAAACTTCACCCGGCTGATTCTCTCCGCCATTAACATAATAAGTGACATGTGCCACTGGCGCTGCCATCCCCATATTATCTATATTTGTACTGATAACCTCAACAAAATCGGCATCACTCTTATCAATACGTTCATCTGGCCCGAGATTCCGAAAACATGGTCCCGCTGGATCTAAGCCTGTGATCCTTGATATCTTAGTTCCAGTCAGTTTGTAGAAATTCTTCCCAACAAAGCTAGCTGTTTGTACTCCAAGGCTTAAGCCTATGATTTCTGTCTTTTTTGGGTCTAGCCCTAATTCTGTTAAATCTGCTATCATTTTGGCTGCGTGTTTACCAGCTGGTCTCATGAAACGGGCCGCACTGAAATTGTATATAAACACTATATAATAAATGTCGTTATAAAATACTAAAATTAATATTTGAAATGAAGAATTCCAAGTTAACTCTATTTGGCCTTGCTGGGTGGTAGAACCTAACATTTTTGTTTTTTTTAATGGTAAAATGACAAGACAAACGAGCGTTCGGGTCACCTGATGGTGATCACCGCCGCCCACGACTCCGTGCAACACCAGAGGAGCTACTGTTGCGTTGCCGGCCTTTGAGGTGGAGATAGACGCGCTTTTTGAAGGTACCCATATCGTACCGACCTGGAAACGCTGCCGCGGGTAGACCGTTCCACAGTTCGGTGCCGCGGGGAAGGAAATTTCTACGAAGCCGCACAGTAGTGGAGTGCCTCGTATCCAGATGGTGTGGATGATATTTAAGTTTGTGAAGTGCTGTGCGGTTAGAAAATTCAGCGGCAGGTAACAGGTCAAACAGTTCTTCACAACACTCACCATGATAAATGCGGTAGAGAACGCACAGGGAGGAGACGTCTCTACGCAGAGCCAAAGTGTCAAGCCTTTCACAGCTTACTGGCTCCTTAATGATTCGAACAGCTCTTCGTTATATGCGATCAAATGGGTCAAGCTGATATTGGGGTGCACCAGCCCAGAGATGAGAACAATACTCCATGTGTGGCCGAACCTGGGCCCTATATAGGGCCAATCGGTGTTTTGGCGTGAAGTACCGTCTCGCTCTATTGATGACCCCCAGGGTGTTCGAGGCCAACTTGGCCTTGCTTTCCAGATGCAGGCAGGCAGTCACTCGAAAAGTTAAGGCCCAATATGCTGATACTGGGCGCGGCTGAAACACACTCCCCTGTTCTGATAGACTGGCGATACGATAAATGGGGATTTTTTTGTGGTTAACGCGCAAACTTGTGTCTTCAGGGGGTTAAATTGGACCAGGTTCTTTTCACCCCGTGAAGAGACATTCTCGAGGGATGCCTCAACAGAAGACACAAGTTTATTTCGGCACTGTTCAGCGTTTTCCCGAGAGAAACTTGCGCGGCCGGAGTAAACATTTAACTTCACCTACTGGAATTATTACTATCTAAATCAAAGACCAACATAAAAAGAGTGAGAGTGAGTGAGAGAAAGAATGTATTATTAAGCGAAGGAGAAGTAATAATCTTCTATTACGGAAGTAATCTTTAGGAAAACCCTCAAAAGAACCAACAACCTGTCGTGTTTACATTCGCACCTTGTACCCCACGACCCAACGCCACGGCCTCATAAATATTGTTCCCTTTTATAAAATAGTAATATACTATAATCTATTTTTAAAAACGATATAATAAAAAGAAATGACTATATCAAACAACTCGAACAAATTGTTATAAAGCGTTGCCTTGCCTTGTCGTAGTACTTTCTTCGGATTTTAATTAATCATAATACGTGTGGACTCATAGATAATTATTGCATAGCGTCAAGCCGAAGACTTGTCTTTGTAGAGAAGCATAGAATATTAAAATTTGATAGGAAAACACTGAGAGGGGATTTCCCGAAATTCCCACGGGAACGGGGAAAAACCAGTTTTCAAAAACAGTCCACATAAACAAATTTAATAGCTTAAGCTACAAATCTTTTAACCTTAATACTTATATTAAGTAACGTCTTACCGAGGATACTCCATTGTTGTAAACATATTAGTATCTAACAATAGAACGTTATAGCCCATGTTTTTGTATGCACTCGACATGAACGAGGCGTATGGAAAACCTGGACTATCTAAAAAACCCCCAAAATAAACCATAGTCTTCTTCTCGAAATCTATAGCAGGGTCCTTTGCGAGTTCTTTCATCTGAAAACAAAATAAAACAAAAAAGTTTTATGTTTTAGTATAAAAATAATTGTTATATGAAAAATTATAAAAATACAATTAATAAATATGCTAATCACAGGAACTTTTTTTTAATTAAAAAAAATTGCCCTATTTATCGAAAAAAATTAGTCTTTTTCACATAATAATATCTTTGATTTTCACGATAAATAAATAAAACTTTTTAATTGTATTTTCCAAAAATATATAATATACGCGATTAATCCGGTTAAAAAATTTCAGTTAAAAAGGCATATCATAAAAAATTTACCTGATTATAACTATACTTTCTACGAACAGTATTTAACCCACTGCCGGAAACCAATACCGACAAAGTTAAATATTTTAAGCTTTTCTTTGTTATAAATGCGTCGTAAGTTGATCCTGGACCTGAAAAACACAATTATACAGGAATTAGCGGCTTAAGCAGCTTTACGCTTTTTCACACACCGTATGATAGGCAGAGAAAACCTAGTGTTAAAACAACACTTCGTTCCATATGGCGTTCCATTTCCGCCTCATTTCCGCGACATTGAAATACCGTAGAATCAATAGGATCCACAGCTTCACCATTCCAGAGTAGCAGTGGTAAGTAAGTAGTATGGGTAAATCACTGACATAATATGTTAAAAAGAGAAAAAGGCCAACCATAGACCCTTAACCCCTCTGGACCCTGTTAGCTAAACAAGAGGTCAGAAGATTGAAATAAACCTCCTATGCCGTAATGGTTTGCCATAGACAGGTTTTTCGGGTTTTTCCTAACATGTATTTTCGAATACTAAAATACACGCGATTGATCTGGTTAAAATAATTTAATTTATAAAATGACAACTTAATTTACTTGCAGTGAAAATGATTTATATTGAAAAATATTTTGTCGAAAGGAAGTGCGTGAAGTGTTAACAAGTTAAAATTGTTTATTTTACGATAGTATATTGGTTTCAAGGATAGTTAATATTCTAGAATTGGGCAAAACAGTATGTTAAGGTCGTCAAGCGGGAAAAATGTTATGAAATATATTTCATACTAGTGGACCCGAACGCGGCTACGCCCGCTTGAACTATACGAATATTTATTAAATATATTTATGAAATTATTTTCAGTTTTCATTTTGGGTGATGTTTTCTAACAACAAACGTTGCAGATCGATGCTAAGCAACGGTCGCATAGCGACGGTTGTTATTAATATGGCGGGATAAATTGCATGTCAAATTAATAAGTATTTTAATATATTGGTATATATCAAAAATATTACAAATATGAGAAAAAAAAAGTATCCTATGTTCATCCCGAGACCCTCAAGTATCTCTATATGAGTATTTTATCACAATTAAATTAGCGGTTTAGCCTTGATTGCGTAAAAGACAGACAGACAAACAGACAGAGTTACTTTCGAATTTATAATATAGGTATGGATATCTAATGTGGTCACGTAAAAGATGTGTCCAAAAATATTATCATAATTATTTACTTTACTTGGATAAGCTTCCATACACATATTGTTCCTGTTTCTATAATATAAAGAAATTATACGATTCCACTCGAGGTAATGAAATATTTAATATTTCCATTTTCTCCGCTCTGGTGTCGAGGCAAACCGCGGAATAGAGTTCCACCACTCAACACCAATACCTTCTATTAAGTCATATTAAGAATAACATACCGCAAGGAGCGGCATAGTGATAAATTATCAACAATAATATACATTGTTAACAGAACTACAGCACAATACTATACTTGTCCACGGTTGCTTAGAAATTGTTGTTAAAATTTTGTATAGAAGTTGAGAAATCGCGTTTAATAAAATTTAAAATCTCCATAGATAAGTATTTTTTTCAGTTTCACCCTTTCTCTCGTACAGCAGGATAGATAGGTTCACCCAACTAGATTATGGACGTCTCGTGTAAATTTATGTATTTTTAAAGTTCCGTTCTTATAACACAACCTTTATATAACTGTATGATGGACATTTAAATTGGATTTCACAATATAGTGAAATTGGTACGGAACCCTCGGTTAGCGAGACCGACTGCCATCTCACCGGATTTTTTTTCCCACATGGATCAGAACAGAGGCAACATTAATCCGTTTTTTATTTTTCACTCAATATTCAAAGTAAGCGTTGAATATTGGGTGTTGAATGACAAAACCTTACGCCGGGCTATTTATTTTATCAGGACCGGGCGAGTGAAGAATATATAATATATAACTTAACATTTTATCCGCAATTTTATGATTTTACTATTTGATATTTTAAAAGAATCATTTTAATTAACATTTTTCAATCATAATACAAAAAATCCCCCGAGTAGAAATCGAACCCAAAACAACCACGCTTGCAGTCAGCCGCTGTACTACTGCGCCACAATGGCCTAAAGCCATAATGTTAAAGAAATTAATACAATTGTGGTTATATAGCAATAAAAATAAATTACATACTATAAATATATTTATGACAAGTACAATAGTAACCCAATCTGACCCGTAATGATTTTATTGTAATGCTTTAATATTAAAAACTCTATATTCTTCTTCCTCAATTATTCATTACAGTGTTAAGTAATAAATATATTTTACAATGTACATACATACATACTCGGGACAAATGAGTTGTCCTTTTCTTTTAGTCATTCAGTAAATTGGTAAATAGTAACTTAACTTTTTATCCGCAATTTTATGATTTTACTATTTGATATTTTAAAAGAATCATTTTAATTAACATTTTTCAACCACATAAACATACGTACTATATAACATAAGCTTTTAAAGCTTACTTTAAATATACTTTTAATAGTATAAATCTATTAAAATTAAATGTACTTACAATCTGCCAAAAATCCTGCAGGATACCCTTCTATTTGTTTTGAACTATTCATCGCTAGGCTATTGCTTACAAAAATCGTAATACACAATAGTAAAAAATACATTTCTAATATATTTTTAAACTATTTCACGCAAAAAAAAACTTTTAGGAACGTCTTATCTTGCACTTCTTCTAATGTCTAATGTAGTTTAAAGTTTGTTTCGACGTCCTTTAAAAACACAATGTACCCAATGCCCTTATCATTGATAAAGAAAACTAATATTTTTCTTTCTTAACGCAACTTTCAAGTCGCAACGCAACGGAGCATAGAACTTATTGAATAAGGTAGATGTCAGATTAAAATTTTCAATTCATTTTTTTAATAAGTAAGAAAATATTGTATATAGATATCGTCTTAAATATAAAACGATGGTCCACTAGTTTCGAAATCTATTCAATTCAAAAACATCTAATCTATAAGTACAAAATATTTGTATTATTAGTATAACAATAATATTTTAGTGTAGAAAAAAAGTAATAAGAAAGAAAAAATAATATTTTAGTGTAGAATGAAACAGGAAAAGAATTAAAAAAACTTTTGAGTTTTTATTAAAAGGTTTTATTTTTATTATAAATACGATTTCATCTCATTTCAATAATATTCTCTGCATTCAATCTTTTTGTTACCGATAAAAAATAATCATTTTCCTTTTTCAAGCCCTTTACGCCTAAATAGTACGGATATCTGTTAGTGGTTGCCAAATAAAAGACACCTTCTTTACTTTTATCTGCGTTAAGACCCAACACATTAGTGACAAGTGGTTTTCTATCATAGCATTGTCTATTCCTAGCTTGTTGTACAGAATCACATTGTATCGCTATAAACGGATTCCGGTGTGTCAACGCTGTCATCCATAAAAAATGAGATCTAATATGAGAGCAAAGAGAGTTACATAATAACCAATAAAATTCGCCTGGCTGATTCTCTCCGCCATTAACATAATAAGTGACATGTGCCACTGGCGCCGCCATGCCCAAATTATCTATATTTGTACTGATAATTTCAACGAAATCGGCATCACTCTTGTCAATACGTTCATCTGGTCCAAGATTCCGAAAACATGGACCAGCTGGATCTAAGCCTGTGATCCTTGATATCTTAGTTCCAGTCAGTTTGTAGAAATTCTTCCCCACAAAGCCTGCCGTTTGTACTCCAAGGCTTAAGCCTATTATTTCTGTCTTTTTTGGGTCAAGCCCTAATTTCGTTAAATCTGCTATCATTTTGGCCGCGTATTTGCCAGTTGGTCTCATGAAACGAGCTGCACTGAAATAGTATATAAACACTATATTAAATATAACTGTAAAATAATGATATTTATTTGAAATGAATAATTGCAAATTAATGATTATGTTTGGTCATTCTGGTTGGTAAAACCTAACATTAAACTTCACTTACTGGAAATAGAATACTGGAATTAGTAATATTGGAACGGAAGGAATGTATGAAGAAGTTAATGACAGTGGATAAGCCGAATGGGATATGCAGAGACCGTAGCATTTGGCACTCCTTTCTTTTTGGATAATTTGTTAGGGATATCTGGTATGTACGAAGAAGTTAATGACAGTGGACACTTCGCCCTCATTAAGACACTTCCATTTCCCAATTTGTGTAAAATTCTGGAGGAATTGCGTATTGGCTATTATTGATTGGTGTTTTTTATATTTCAAAGTCCATACAAATAAACATGAACACAAATGTTTTTACCATAATATATTAAATAACGACTTACCGAGGATACTCCATTGTAGTGAACATATTAGTATCTAACAACAGAACGTTATAGCCAATGTTTTTGTATGCACTCGACATGAACAAGGATTGTGGAAAATTGGGACTATCTAAGAAACCGCCTATATAAACCATAGTCTTCTTCTCGAAATCTATAGCAGGGTCTTTTGCGAGATTTTTCATCTGAAAATAAAATAAAATAAAAATATTTATATCTCAGAGTAAAATAATTGTAATATGAGAAATTGTAAGCTTTGATCTTATTTATTTTATAACTATTCTTTCTATTTTATGAGTTCCGTACTTCATAAGGTTAAAATAGAACCTTTATAGAACACTTTGTTGTCAGTCTGTCATTTTTGCAATCATTAAACAATTTTAATGAAACTCTTCAACGAAAAGATTTTGAAAATTGACTGTTTCCTTCTAAATATACGCGATATGAAAGAGTTTCATTTAAAAAGGCATCACGTTAATAGTTTCGATTTGATCCGCTATACCAGCGGTTATGGTTACCTCGGGCACTTGAAAATGTTTGTCACAATTCTTACTTATTACCATTTGCACATACGGGCGACGCCGCAGGTAAAAGTATAAATGGTATTCTATATAAGGATGAACCTTCTGGGTACATTCTATCGCTCTAATTATAAAAAACATTACCTGATTATAACCGTATTTTCTACGAACGGTATTTAACCCACTCCCGGAAACCAATACCGACAAAGTCAAATATTTTAAGCTTTTCTTTGTTATAAATGCATCTAGAGTCGATCCTGGACCTGAAAATACAATTATGTAGGAGCTTTACTATTAAGACACTTCGTTCCATATTTTCCGACGACATATTTTCCGCGACATTGCACGTTATTATTAATGGGATATTAAAAAGATATAGAATATATTATTCATAATTAACTATGTTATTTACATTTTTTTTTAATTTATTAATATCAAATATCCATACAAATATATTTTTACATTGATGAAGGCACGAAGGTTTGTCTCATGTGTGTACTACATAGCTTACTTTAAATATACCTACTTTTAATAATATAAATCTATTTAAAAGGGTAAGAATAACTTACAATCTGCCAAAAATCCTGCAGGATATCCTTCTATTTGTTTTGAACTATTTATCGCTAGGCTATTGCTTACAAACATCATAATACACAATAGTAAATAATACATTTTCAATATATTTTTTAACATTTTCACAATAAAAGAGAAGTTCTAGACACGTTCTATCTTGCACTTCTTCTAATATCTAATGTATTTTCCAGTTTCTTTCAATGTCCTTAAAAAACAATGTACCCAACGAAGTAATCATTCATAAAAAAACCTAATTTTTTTAAGTACTTGACGCTATTTGCAAGTGGCAACACCAGGCAGTAAGGAAGTTATTGAATAAGGATGTCGTAAATCCAATTATATTTTTCTAAAAAAAGTAAGGAAATGTTGCAGGTGCATTGATATTGTGTTATTAATTTGTAAATATCGAATCTTAAATATGGAAAACTATAATAAAATAAAATTTTATTATGCATTTTTAAATATTTAAAAAAGTATCTTAATATCCCCTCCATAAATTGCTGTAGTTATTTCATATGTCCATATTTCAAAAGGTGCTGAATTAATTTTAGTGAAACTTACGGACAAGCAGGCGCATATTATGCTGCATGCTGTATATATACTAGGTGCTGCATGTTAGGGAACTCGAAGTCTGATAATTTGCTAGATTTCATGGACACTGATACCGATATTTTTCTATATATCAAAAGGTTTTTTAAAGCAAAGAAAAACAATCAATTAATAAAATTTATTTTCTTAAACTTTACCAGAAACTTGCTTAATCTTTGTAAAGTGCCAGATGCTTCGTACCTTCGCTTCGTAACGTTAGAAATCTGAAAATTTCTTTGCGTTTGTCTTTCCAGATTCAGTATACCCAACTCTAGTAAGTAATATGAAATTTGGATGGTGATTACTCTGGCAATTATTAGTATTAGATAACATTTCTTCTAGAACGTTCTGAAAGTTAATATTAACCACCACCCAAATGCTTTACCCAATTCACGACCTGTGCTAGAAAGATATATTAGGAGCATTTAACAATGTAATAGAACAAAACAATTTTTTTTTTTTGTTGATTTTTCTATTTGTCTGGTCGTTTCTTCAAGTTAATGATTATTTTTGTGCACTCTTTTTTTAAGAAAATTAATTTGAACACTTATTTTAAAATAAAAATTAAAACAACATACAATATCGTAATTGCCCACTGACTCGCAACTCGCGCGTAAGAGCCCTGTCAATAGCGACTTTTAACGCAAACGGTGTCAAACGCCAAAAAGAGGCGTTGTGCGCCTTCGCGCACGCCCATCAGTTCGATATCTTATGTATACAGGAGTCTTTTGTTAAGCCTGCAGTTCGTAGTCCTGGCATTGCGAACTACAGGATTCTAAGAAATGATAGAGCCACCCATGGAGGAGGCACTATGATTTATTACAAAAAGAATTTACACTGTGTACCACTCGACCTTCCGTCTCTTGAAGCAGTCGAGGCGTCGGTGTGTCAGGTATTCCTCACAGGCCATCAGCCTTTGACTATAGCTTCTGTTTATCGTTCGCCTACTAGGCAATTATTAGAAAGCGACATTTTAGCGCTACTTAGTATGGGTGACTCGGTCCTTCAGATCGGGGATCTCAATTTCAAACATACGACTTTGGAATTCGTCGGTAACTCGTGTCAGCGGCAAGAGGCTTCTAGCCTTCACTGAGAAATATAACGCTAGTGTTATAGGCCCGCCTTCTCCCACTCGCTTTAGTGCCCGCGGCACAGGCGATGTAATCGATATAGCCATAATTTCGAACGTTGCTCTGTCACAACGTTCAATGGATTCTATTCCCGACCTAGATTCGGACCATCGTCCAGTGATTCTCAAACTCGGTGAGGAGCGCCCCTCATGCCCTCCCACCAAAACAGTGATCGACTGGAGGAGATTTGCAAAGCTCCTCGGCTCACATGAATCTCCACTTAAGGAATTAATACCTGGCATCGCCGACTCCGCGGCGCTAGCTATAGCCGCGGCGAACAAATTTACCGATTATATTCAAAATACCATCCATGAATCCAGAGTTGCTCGAAAGAGGTAACAAATCTACCCGACGGTAGGTTTGATATCTCAGATAAGCTTAGGCGATTGATTAGGCGTAGGAACCAAGCTATGCGAAGACACGATACGTACCCGACTGACGACAATCGTAGGAAATTTTACAGATTAAAGAGGAGAGTTCGATTCGAATTCGAACTTCTGCGCGGTGAGTCGTGGGACAAAAAGCTCGAGGGACTCGCTCCACCGCACCAGGCATGCTTTTAGAGTCGATTGTCTCTCGACTATGCCTCCTCTCATTAGATCAGGTTTATCAATTGCCACCGATGACACCGAAAAAGCGGAATGTCTCGCTGACAGCTTAGAGGCTCAATGTACTCCGAGTAGTCAGCCCTGCGACCCGAGCCACATTGCGCCCGTGGATTCCGCGGTCGCAGAATGGGCGCTGACGCCCCCACAAAGGGAACCGCTCCACCCGACCTCGGAAGACGAGGTCAAAGTCATCATCAAAAATCTCAAATATAGAAAGGCCCCGGGGGCGATAAACTATCAAATAAAACACTCAAGTCCTTTCCGGCTCAGTTCATATCTCTATTGGTCATTATTTTCAATTCCCTTCTTAAGTCGTGCTCATTCTTCGACGAATGGAAGGAAGCCATAGTCGTAGGCACTCCCAAGCCTAATAAGCCGCGGAATATCCCCTCCAGTTGCAGACCTATCAGCCTTCCCAGCTGTTTAGGCAAAATTTACGAGAGAATCATTCTAGATAAACCCATACCCTGGGATAGACAGGTCAAATATCTAAGTGTCACTCTAGACTCTAGATTCACTTTCCAACCCCACATGAAAAATGTCTGCAATAAAGAAAAATATATTCTCTATAGATTATACTATCTCATAAACAAGAATAGTAAAATGTCACTTAGAAATAAGCTGACACTATACAAAACTTGTATTAGACCTGTCCTTACTTACGCTTGCGTTGCGTTCGCGCACACCAAGCTTGATCCCTTGCAAAAGGTACAAAATAAATTCCTACGTATCGCATCAGGTTCCTCCTGGTACGTGCATAACGTCGACCTACATAGAGATTTTGAACTGTAATCAATCCACGAGCACTGCAAACGCTTAGCGCTACTTTGAGCGCGCAGGCTCGCACGCGAATCCCCTCGTCACTGAGGCGTATAACTACACTCCTAAGGCGCTCCCTAATCGTATACGCCCGCGTAGCGTCCTTTTAGATCTCGATGACGCTATTACCGTAGCAAATGCCCCGTACGTAGGTAGGAAACTCACTACACATGCACGACACACACACTGTCGTCGCCGGAATCGACGACGTAAGCCAGCTTTTTCCACGGCTCGACCGCGCGGTCGGGTCCAGCGGTTAGGGACCGTTAGCTCCCTTTAGATTAGTCTAATTTTATCCCCCAGTCGCGGCTTCTGTGTCGCGGCTGGATTTGCTTAGAATAGGGAAACTCCCAGACCGCTCGACGGCCGCAAGCCGAGGTTCGAATTCGCCCTTGCGTCGTCGACACAGTGCCTGCCTATTCTCAGGGACAGAGTACCCTCTTCCCTCCCCACCCGGTGTCGCTGTAAAGGTCAATTAGCGCTGTAACAGCATTATCCTCAAAACCGAAAAAAAAAACAATCTCGTATATTTCTATAATTGTTGGAAGTATTTTTTTGTTTAATAAATACCAATAATTATTACAACGCTTGCAAAAAAAGCATATTTAAGGTAGTGTTTAAAATTCTTATACCTATCTTATGAAAAACTACCAACATTGTCAATAAACTATTCTCACAAATTTTTAAAAAATGCTGTGTTTTTCACCTGACTATTAATAATAATCGTCGACAAAATGTTCAATAATAATGATAATAAATTAATTTTTAACAAAAAGAAAAACCGACTTCTAACAACGAACTAAAAAGTGAAAAATAATTTGACAAAGATTTTATAATCTTGAAGTCGGTGCCAAGTAAAACAAACAGGCTTAGTAATTTTAGATATTGTAGTAAGGTTGTTGTAGCATTAGTTTGACCTTTCAAATAAAAAAAAATTACAACATCGGTTCACCCAGTCAAAAGTTATGAGGTAACAAACATTAAAAAAAAACAGTTTTGATAACCTCCTTTTCTTACAGAAGTCGGTTAAAAAGTGAAATAACGTTTGAATAGAAAAAGAATAGAGAAAGACTTTTACTTCATTTATTTATTATAAATACGATTTCATCTCATTTCAATAATATTCTCTGCATTCAATCTTTTTGTTACAGATAAAAAATAATCATTTTCCTTTTTCAAGCCTTTCACACCTAAGTAGTAAGGATAGCTATTAGTAGTTGCCAAATAAAAGATACCTTCTTTACTTTTATCTGCGTTAAGACCCAACACATTAGTAACAAGTGGTTTTCTATCATAGCATTGTCTATTCCTAGCTTGTTGTACAGAATCACATTGTATCGCTATGAAAGAATTTCGGTGTGTCAACGCTGTCATCCACAAAACATAGGATCTAACATGAGAGCAAAAAGAGCTACATAATAACCAATAAACTTCACCCGGCTGATTCTCTCCGCCATTGACATAATAAGTAACATGTCCAACAGGCGCCGCCATCCCCATATTATCTATATTTGTGCTGATAACCTCAACGAAATCGGCATCATTCTTATCGAGACGCTGATCTGGTCCAAGATTCCGGAAACATGGACCAGCTGGATCTAAGCCTGTGATCCTTGATATTTTAGTTCCAGTCAGTTTGTAGAAATTCTTCGCAACAAAGCTAGCTGTTTGTCCACCGAGGCTTAAGCCTATAAGTTCTGTCTTTTTTGGGTCTAGCCCTAGTTCTGTTAGGTCTGCTATCATTTTGGCTGCATGTTTGCCAACTGGTCTCATAAAACGGGCAGCACTGAAATGATATACAAATATTATATAATAAATGTCACTATGAAATAATAAATGTGTATTTGAAAATAATAATTTCAAATTAACGATTGTTTGGCCATTCTGGGTGGCAGAACCTAACATTAAACTTTACTTACTGGTAATGGAATAGCGGAATTAATATCTAAATTAAAGATCAATATAGAGAAACATCTTTATTTGGATTTATAGTAATAGGATTTATTTAATATAAAGAATGCAGTCGGAGACCCCCGAAAACACAGGTTTAATTATATTGGAAGAAAAGGAGAGGGCGACTGTAGCATTTGGCGCTTCTTTCTGCTTGGCTAACCCGTTAGATACATTTTTTTACAGTATTTATTTTTTGTTTTCTTTAGCATCACGCTGCAGGGTAGGCAGAGTGATCCTGTGATATTAGTTTTAAGATACTCCGTTCTCATTGAGATACTTCTGTTGTCCACTTTGCACTTAATTCTGCAGGCATTGCGTTTTGACTGTTGAGTGGTTGTTTATTTACGTTTCAAAGTCTACAAAAATAAACTTTAAGGCTACAATTTTTTTTACCAAAACATATTGAATAACGTCTTACCGAGGATACTCCATTGTAGTAAACATATTAGTATCTAACAATAGAACGTTATAGCCCATGTTTTTGTATGCACTCGATATGAACAAGGCGGGTGGAAAACCTGGGCTATCTAAAAAACCGCCTACATAAATCATAGTCTTCTTCTCAAAATTTACATTAGGGTCTTTTGTGAGCTCTTTCATCTGAAAACAAAATAAAATAACAATGATTATTATTTTATAAAAGCAATTGTCATATGAGAAATTTTCAAAATCTTTTAGCGTTGTATAGTCAATTTATAGAAAAAAGCTATCACATTACATTTTAAATAAGATTCTTTAATCGGATGTTCCAAAAATAATTAAAACTAAGTATGAACGCTTTTCACCGGGAGAAAATCTGGCAAAGCTGGTTCAGAATCACTCTATATTCATTCAACCCAGAATATATGTTCTGAAACTTATAAATACAAAACTCTAGTCAATTTTTCATATATTATAAAAAACATACATACCTGATTATAAGTATATTTTCTACGAACGGTACTTAACCCACTGCCGGAAACAAATACCGACAAAGTTAAATATTTTAAACTTTTCTTTGTTATAAATGCGTCACGAGTTGATCCTGGACCTGAAAATTACAAATTATGTAATAACTAACAGTTTTAGCATTTTTACCCTTTTTCCTATACAGCAGGGACAGAAAGAATCTAGACAGATGACGTAGGTCTGGGGACTCTGAGATCTTAGACTATAACGCTCGACTTTTTATTTTAACTGGGCCTGGTGGTTAAATATAAATAATTATAATAAAACATTTCCCCGAGTAGAAATCAAACCCACAGCAATCACGTTTGCAATCAGAGATTATAGCCTTAACGTCATACGAAACGTATAAATGCAATAAAAATAAATTACATACTACTAGGTATTATAAATATAAGACAAGTACAATAGTAACCTAATGTGACCCCTAATGCTTTTATTGTTTATAACTCTAGTGACAAAAAGTCTATGTTTTTCTTCCTCAATGATCTCTTTTTGTGCTAAGTAAATACCTCGTACAAAGTATAATATTCGAAACAAACGAGTTTTCCTTTACTAGTCATTCAGTCATGGCCATTCAGTAAATTGGTAAGTATTAACTTAACATTTTCCCCCATAAAAACGTACGCACAGGTTACCTCTCTTAGTGTTAAAATACTCCGTTCTCCACTCTTAATAATTTTTATATAATAAAATTAATCGAACAAATATTTAATTTTTATTCAGCTTCACGCTCAATCCTTTATATACCAGGGTAGCCAGAGGGACCGTTTCTCACTTTTTGCCGTATTTTCGAGCTTTGCTTCGACACCAGAGCGAAGAAATTAAATTATTAAATATTTCATCTCTTCGAGTTGGAATTGAAGCCACTCTCACTCACTGTAGGTAAACATAAATTGGTGAATCATGATAGTAAATTGGTGTTATTGGGATTTGGGGTCGATCCTTACTTGGGGGGAATGTATTAATTATTTGTATTTTCCCATGTTATATCTCGAATAAAACGAACAAAGTGTCTTGGCATTCCAATTCCATTGATATATTACCATAATAACAGGCTAATGGAAAAAGATTTAGTAAAAATGTATAATTGTCTGCTTTGAATTACCTACTGTTTATAATGTTTATTAGTTATTATAAAAAAAATATGTTTATTTAAGATGAATTCGATCCTTCAAATATTGTTACAGAATTTATTTTGTAACTTAACAAATTGAACTAAGAAAACAAATTCTTCAAATCTTTGAATGTTACTAATAGAGTATGTTTTTCTCTAATATATTTTAATTTCTTAATCCTTTGTTTTTAATGTTTTCATACACTATTACATTTTAAAAAAACTACAAAGCTTACTTTAAACATACTTTTAATAATATAAATGTTTTAAAATAAAAAAAAAACTTACAATCTGCCAAAAATCCTGCAGGATATCCTTCTATTTGTTTTGAACTATTCATCGCTAGGCTTGTGCTTACAAAAACCATAATACACAATAGTAAATAATACATTGTTATTATTTTTTTAAACTTTTTAGAATTAAAAAAATTGTAGGCACGTCTTCTCTTGCACTTATTCTAATATCTAATGTACTTTCAAGTTTGTGCCATGTCCTTTATAAAAACAATATGCATAATGCAGTTATCATTCATAAGGAATACTTATATTTTTCGTACAAATATTAAATCAAATAATATTTATTTTAAATAATTATTTAAAAAAAAAACAGCTTCACGCTGTACCTCGCACACAGCGGGCAGAGGAACCTGGTGTTAAGACACTCCGTTTCCCACTTTCTAGTGAATTCAGGAGACATTGCGTGCTGAGTGGCGTAACTCAACGCCGCTTTTGCCTAGAAACCAGAGCGAAGAAATGGGAATATAAACTTAAATAAATATTTCCTCGAGTGGGCATTGAACCCACAACCGTCACATCACATTCACAGCCTTGTGCCCCAGCGCTCCAACGGCCTCCTAAGTAATTAAAAAAAATATTGTAAGTGCACTGACCCGAATATTGTGTTATTAAATCGTAAATATCAAGCCTTACATATGAAAAACTGTAAGAATTATTGAAGAAAATCTCAGAATGCTTTGTATTGGGATTTTGGCAGTATTTAGAGAAGAACCGGGAGGAGAAGGTAAGTAAAGTAACCAGTGGTGGCACAAAATGTGACTGTAAAACCGAAAAAATAATTAATTCCCTCAATAAATATATATTTAAATTATGTATAATAATTCCCTCTTGTATCCCTGCACCCCGATGGCACCTTAGTTAATTATTTATTAATGAATCTATTAACAACATAGTACTATTCTAAGCTAAACAACTATTTAATACAAAGTAAACATAATATTTTAGCATTCAGTTTATACTAATATGAAAAGAATAAGGTACGTACGGTAGAGTAGGGTAGGCCTCGCCATTTTTGATTTGAGGGCAGTAATTACGAGTTCACATCATTTAGAAAATGCTTTGTAATTTTTTTATGCTTAAAAAATAGTTAATTTTATATCGCTGAGATTTGTGTTTTTTTATATATAAAAAAAATAAACGTAAAACGAAAGAATGATAAAATAAAGGAATTGGAACAGAGATGGGGTATGAAAAAGGGTATTTATAGGCTAAGCTGCTTATATCAGATATCGAAAGGTAGAGTAGATAGCATCCGAAAAGTACTCTCCGTAGGAGTTTTAATGTATTCAAAAAATTATCAACAACGCGTCCATGAAAACCTTAAAGGAATGAAATTTTCATCATTAAGAACGTTCTGCTGGCAGCTAGCAAAGCTAAGACGATAGTAAGGACTATTCAATATTAATAAATATAATTTAGAAATCGTAATAAGACAAGTTCAAAAATATAATATTATGGTTCAAGGAATGCAGCAATCTGCATTAGGTATCGCTTTAGTAAGAAATAACGTTTATTACAGTCATTAGTAGTTGTTAATTGTCATGTTTACTGTAGCACTATAAAATGTTTCTATTTTTTAACTACGTCATTTTAATATATATTTTTATTTAAAAAGATTGTTTCCATATTTCATTCATAATTTTACAAAGATTACTTGTAATGTACATATTAATTTATCTGAAGTTTTAGATTACTTCAGTTATCAGTTAATTATCTATCGTATCAGATAGTGTGAACACCAAGTTGAAATTAGTATCAAATGTACAGGTCTACGGTTCCTTGGAGCACAAAAAAATCAAGCTTCTTTATCAACGCAATCAAAAACTACGAACCCAAGTGCATCATCATGCTTTGTCCCGTGGACCTACAGTTACAAAATTTGGCACCAAGTGAAAATTAACGATATTAATAAAAGAAAAAATATGGAAAGTGATAATTTATAGGCTTTTATAGAAAAAAAACTATTACACGCTTATATTTGTAGCTTATTTCATACAAGTTCGTGACTGTAAGCGCGAAAGGTTGAGGCTTTCTTGTTCTCATTTTAATTTACCTCATACATGACGAACTAGATGTAATTAAAACTATCAAAGTTGAATGCCTACGATGGATAGCACGTGTGGAGAGAATGAGTGAAACTTGAACACTCAAATCCTTATTAAATGGTAAACCTGGTAGAAAAAGCCGAAGGAGACCAAAACTCAGATGGATGGCCGTAGTCAGTATATTTCTATTTAGATAGGAATGACCATACTCGTTCTTTTATTATAATATGTTTTCATGATACAAATTAAGATTGTATATTATAATAACAAATATAGAATATTTTAAGATTGTTTTGCATGTTGCCCTTATAATCAGACATTTTGAACTACACACAATCAAGAAACACTTAAAGCACTAAATATTAAAAAAAATATATTTACAAATAATTATATAATTCACACTAATTATACGTAAATATAGATAAATAAAAATATTTTTAAAGTACAATAGAATGTTTTATATTTGTGCCGGCTAATTTTGCAACAGCAAAACAGTAAAATAATGTTATTGCTATTCTAAATGAATAGGTGATATGACGTTTTTTTTTATCCATATTGTTTCATTTCAAAAGTTTGTGTGTTTACCATAAATATATAGGACCCACGCTCAGGTCTCCTGACCTAACAAGGGGACATCGAATGTCTGCAAAAACTACATAGTATTATAGAACATTTGTTGCAATTTATGATGATTTACTAGTGTCCCCAAATTTGCTACTAGTACTACTAGCTTCCCGCAGTATCCTTAGCGGGGTAGTCAGAGAGAACGGAGCGCCGAACACTACCCCTTTGGCTCGTCCATTCTCATCAACTTCTTCATATGCCCTCCGGGGGAGTCCTCCTGCTTTTTACGTGACCTTCCTCCAGTATCTTTGTCGTGTGATACTGTGCTTTCGAAGATCAGCGAAGGTCTCCCTTTATAAATCGTCCCTTCCCCCTTTATAAATCTTTAACCCAAATTATATTAATTTTAATTGACGTCTATTAAACTGAATATACTTTTAATATTTCTCGTAAGTTATTTCATCAAATATGTTCTTAATCTTAAATACGTTGACCATTAAATTGAGATGTTAGATATGCCTAATCAATCATAAGTTCTTAGAAACTGATCCTTCTTAGAAGCACATTTTTAATAGTAATTTTATATTAGCACATCTGTTGTCTTAAGGAAAAAATCTATATTTTGTACGCAAGCCAAAGTTTGTGTCGTATAGGAAGGCTCCCTTGGGACTTTGTGAAATGTAAAAAAAATCCAGATCAGAACTCAGTGACTCAACACTACATTCTCTACGATTACGAGAGATGTGTGCAGCAAAATGAAAAACCTATACAAACAACACATACATAATTACGTTGTATGAAGTCGTAATATTGACTTATTATAACAAATAATAATAAATCGAGCTATTATTAACAGATCTACACTATAGCATTTTCCTCCCACCTCGCAGCACAGCCAGTCTCAGTAGCGCGCGACAGGGTGCGCACGCGCATGCCGAACTTTATACTCGACGAAGTTAGCAGCGAATCGAATTTACTATTACGATATTGTGTAGTGACAGTTTCAGTGATATTATTGTAGTGTCTTAGTTTTCTTTTAATGTGACAGCTGTTTTTAACAAGGTATGATAGAATTTTCTTTTTTTTCTCAGTTTTTCAATGAAATCTATGTAATAAGCAATTATTTGCTTTATTATTTAATAGTTACGTATTTATTTGACGATTAACTCATAATATTTACACCTTTATATAATTGTTCTACACCATGTATAGATTTTCCTATTTATTCAACAATTGTACGGTTTTTCTAAGAACAATTGCTTGACAGACAAGTAATAAATTCTAGAAACGTTGTTAGCATAACTTCATTGTATATTAGTACATGTAAGAGGTTGTTCTAAAGTCGGGTTATCATATCAGATCGTTTATATAAAAACATATAAATATATGAAAAGTATATAAAAGTTACGTAAAATAACATAAAACTCAAATAAAAGATTGTATGTAAAAAAATATAAAACTAAAATAAAATAGTAAAATTTAAACCCATCTCATTTTCACGTACCTGTGTATGTTTATAATAAATTTGAACATTTAGGTCGCGATTGATGTTTTTTTGTACGAAAGTGACTTTGTTGTTTAAACACACATTCTAGTCGCAAGGACAAGTGGAATTTCTTAACTAGATTGGCTGTCTCGAATTACAATTTATAATTAGCGCCTAAATTATAATATATCGATTCGTAACTATTCGATAATCATGAATGCAAATTTTGATTGATTACGTGAAAATCGATTTTTGTTGGCAATTCTTTATATTGAATATTTTATTTTCGCTTTTAAACAATCATTCCATCCACTTGAGTCAATAAGTAAATAAATGAAATTTCTAAGATTTACCAGCCGATGGTACAAAACATAAAATTATTATAATTTTATTAACTAGCTATATTATTTTTACGATTTTTAATTCCTAAATAAAATTTAATATTTAAAAGTGCTACAAAACTAAATATAAAATTTGATATTTGTCATATTTTTAATATAACATTTTCGAATTATCAAAATTTCGAATCCACTCTTACCGTACCGGCGACAGGTGTAGATGGTCGCCACCGACCCGGAACGGTGCTTGCCGTCAAACGGTAACCATTGTGCGTCTGTTTACATTCAGCTTCCTTTATTATTTACTACTTTTTCTTTATAATTGTATAAGATATTAAAGTTTTTTAGATATGATTATGTACGTATTAAAGTTTTTTTATTGTACAACAGGGTGATTAGAGGGATTATAGTATTAAGACACTCCGTTCTTATTTTTTCTCGATGTTTTAAGACAAAATATACAACGTTATAATACCTCTATGAAAAGTACGACTATCTCCTAAGAAAACGTAAATACCTGTACGGGGTACACATTTCTTATTATATGAATTTTAATCTTTTGAATTGTTATTACAAACTAGTATACTTATTAATATACACATAACATGAAAATCCTCTTAATATATACAAGTACCCTTACATAAATTTGTTTTACTATTAACATAATTGATTGTACTCTACCTACAGTATACATAATTTATGTAAAACATATTCTGATTATGTTTTTGTACCTAATAATAATTATTATTATATTGTAATTATAATAGATTTTTAAATGTTTTTTATTGTTTTCCTTTCAATAATGATATTTTGTCAATGATTTTAACCTAATATTAAATATTATGTAACTTTATTTAATATTAACAGTAAAAAGCAGGTGGCTCTCATACCGCAAGCCCGCCGACCCGGAAAGGCTGCAGTTGCCAATATTTCTGTCACACTTATAGTGGCATTACTCAAATTATTACATAAATTGTTTAAATTGTTAGAAAATTAATTATTTTATCATAGCTTAGGTGGTTTATGCTATTGTAAATGTGGTTATAAAATCGAATTCCCCCCGAATGGGAATCGAACCCATAGTCTTCACGGTACAGTCCCACACTTGTGCCCCTGCACCCCAATTGGCTCCAAGTGCTCCAAGGGCTCCATAACCCTCATATATATAAATACCTCTGTATATAGAATATGTATGTGATGAAGATACGTGAGCTCATCGTTGCGTAATCATTACGTGTACGTCAAGGAAAGCTTCCCTATACTGTTCGTGTTACGTATACCATAATTATATGACATTTTTTACGAATATCTTGAATATCTTTGTTATAAGTATATGTTAAATGGCTTAGTTTAAATAATTACAGATTATATAAATAAAAAAATTGTCTATCTAATTCTAATGAATCCTTCTTTCTAGTGGACACTAGATGTAGAGTAAATTAAAGAAGGAGAGAAAGAAGCGAAGGAGAGTACATTAAAATATAAGAACAGAGATTTAAACATACCTATGATATACATTATCAATTGAGTTTTCTTTATTATATTTAAAAAATATCGCACGTTTTTCATTTCGTACTTGGCACTTCAAATTCTAATTCAAATTCAAAATATTCTTTATTCAAATAAACTATATAAGCACTTTTGAATATTTGAATGTACATGTCAACAAAATGATACCACCGGTTCGGAAGGCAGTTCTGCTTTTCATGTATTATATAATTATATAAATAATATATATTATATTATATGCTATTTATTATAATTATGAGTGGCCCACGTGCCACTTAAGCTATTAATCAATTTTTACACCAGCATTGTAGAAAATTCTTGGCAAGTGCCCTTTATCGTAAACTTACAAAATATGAAAACGTCATTTACTATCAATACTCTCATTTAATTCATAGAATTACGTTTAACTTTAATAAGTGTGATAATATCTTTTTACTTTTTTAAAGTGTTATTTTACAAGTTTATAAAACGTATAATATAAAAGTATGAAAGAGGCGTGGGTTCAAATGCCGCTACGTTATTTTTTTTCTATAATTTCTAATTAAGTATGATAATAATTTTCGCAGTTCCATAATAAAAGAAAATCTTGAGCATACGCTTATGTACCTGCCTATTAAAACAGTAACTCCATTCGTAACTTAACGCCCTAAAAAATTACGTCGTCTTCAAGAGAATTCATGTTGTAACAGAAAATCTAACGCAGCATTAAGTCTTAACACTCCTTATTTTCATACCTATATTCAAATTTCAATTTTAACTTAGAACTATACCACATAGTCAAATAAATCTTAATATAATTTATTATATGAGAAGTATTTATTTTTTAACATTTCTAGGATTTTTACAAAGCGGAGTGCCTATTCTAGTAGTTTGATACAGACTCGCTGACATTATCCCGAAGGTTAACTAGTGACTTTTTCTATATCACCATTACAAGTTCGTTACATATGTAGATGTGGTTGTACATTTTATAAAAACCTTTAAGAGAAAAAATAAAAATCTAAAACTTTGACATTCCTTGCTAAAAGAGGGACAAAATACAATGCTATATAGGAAAAAAAACATTCAAATATTTTAATATCTGGTGCCTAACGAATATTTTTATGTACAGGTTAAAAAACCTAGCTAGAGTAAATAGTTCTACTTTTTCAAGTTTCCATATTAAAACTTACGGTAGAAATTATAATTTTAAAATTAGATCTTTTCCAAAAACTCAGTCAAAATCCTGGATTGTTAAAGGAAGCCTTGATCGTATCTCGTCTTAGAAAACCTCCCAAGTTGAAGTTAAGGCTGTATTTACACCTTACGACTGTTAAGAGTTCACTAAAAATATGTAGATATATAATTTTAGTGGTACTGAATGCTGACATTATATTAAGCATTTGGAAATAGTGACCAGTGACTCTGATTTTTATTTTCTATCTATAAAATTATACTTAATGATTTCTGCTATATGAGATTTGGAAATCTGGTAACTAAAACGAAAAAATATTTTAGTGTAGTTGCCATAAACGAATATCTAAGTTAAGCAGGATGTAAGTTTCTAACATAACAGGTTTTTGTAAATAAAAATATTTTACACTAGTTTTTAAAGTTAGCCACAACTTAGATGCTTTTATTCTTAAAAATGTAACCATTTATATAAATTAAATAAAACAACCAAAATTGCCACTCAAGGAAATCAAGTATTTCCATTTGATGAATAAATGTGACTTTAGGTTCCCCAATTTTACACGAAATGGAAGGAACGGAGTCTCCTAATACTATGCGCCATACAACGTGAAACTAAAAAAAGACATCTAAAACAAAGATGACTCTAATATTCTAAACAAATATCTTAAAGTATACGATATATCGTATCGTAACTAAATCGTAATCAACTATGGAATCATTACCTCCAAACTAATTACTAACAAGTTATTTGAACTTTTCGTTTAGGAAATTAGATTTAACATTGTATATTAGTGGGCTATACCAACTGACACCGCTCGTTAGTTTTTATCGTCCATCATAACATTTTTTCTTCTGCTCATACCTCATGTACGAGTAAAGGATGTGTTTATTGCTTTTGACTTGGAATGTTAAAAACACACTTTCGAATAGGGCTACCAAATCTTAAGATAATATTAGACTAAGTTAGCTTTTATTTTTGCAAATGTCGCACGGTATTAGAAAATTAGCGACCCAAATGCGGCTTCGCCCGCTTTAAGTTATTGCTTTATTATAGCCAATTTTGCAAAAGCTATGTTCACTGTGGAGTTTGTTTAGATTTTGCGTGACAGTGGAACTAATATTTACCCATCCTCACAAAGTTTCCAATTTATAATATTACTTGGATATCTGTTTGGTAACGCTAGACTAGTTTATGCCTATCGTTTACCGCCGCCGTCCACTCTACCCACTATAACCTCACAATCCTCCTCATCCGACTCAAGCCTGGTCTACGAAAACATGAAGATTCTCCCGACCCTCCTCTGCCTACCTTGCTATTAGGAAATATACTTGAAACTACTTTTATATCCATTAGAAGCTTCAAGAGCCATATATATATATATATACATATATACCATGTTTTTAAAAATGGAGACTCGTAACACAATGTAGCGCAATATATTGCAAAAGTGTCCACGGAGTCATGAATATAGAAAGTGATATAAAAGAAGATTTGTTATCATGTCCAAATAAACATTTAAATGTAAATTCTGCTACTTAAATGAATTTAATGTAAAGGCCTATACATATATGAGGCCTATATGTGGCCATTGTGGCTCAGCGGAACAAGGGTGTGATTGTAACGCGACGGTTGTTCGTTCGATCTCCACTCGAGGAAGTGAAATATTTATTTACGTTTATATTTACATTTTCTTCGCTCTGGTGTACGAGACAAAGCGCGGCGTTGAGTTCTGCCCCTTAACACACAATGCCGGCAGAAAGTGGGGAACGAAATATTTTATTTCGTATAACTTTTGTGTTATTTGTTTGGTTAAACAAAGAGATATTTTTTAATTGCCTTAGCAGCATAGTAGTATTAAGCCACGGTTGGGAATTTTATATATTTTATCAGCTTCACGCTGTATTTTGTTTATATCAGCATACGCTAAGGGAATCTAATTTTCATTCCGTTCTCCATTTTCCGGTGAAATATCGAGGTACTGCGGGTTGAGTCGCTGACAAATTTAACGCCGCGGCTTTACCTTATGAAAATGTTAAATACATTTCCCAAGCAGGAACCCATAACCATCTCGTTTAGTCACACGCCCTGAACTACGAGGGCCTCGATGATTTCTGACAATAAATTATTATTATTATTATTTATTTATTTATTTACATGACTAGGAAACAATCCTTACCCCTTATTAGCTACCATCTAATGTTTGCGTGTTTAGAACCAATTTGGTACAAAACGCTCGAGGCTAAACTAAATCCTGATGGATCTAAAGAATGTTGTATCCCCTTAAATATAAGTAGTAAGTAGCTGCTTATAATTATAAATTTGAAAATAGCAAATCAAGTAAATTTTTCTAAGAAATTAGGTTAAGAGGAATTTTAGGTCGCGAATTTTTAAGAATTTTTTAATTTAATTAAATTTTTTAATTTTTTTAATTTTATTAGAGGTCGCGTTAAATCAAAACATCTTCTAAAATAAAAAAGTATTTAATTTTTTTTTATATATTTATTATAATTTTAAGTTTAAGTGCGAAAAGTAACAAATTTAGTAAAATTTTAAAAATATATATATAATGTGTGTCATAATAAATGAATTTAGCGTCGTGTAAGATAAAAAAAAACATCTCCTTAAATAAAAAAAAATGTTTTCCGAAAACTGTATGAGAAATAAATTAGTAAATATTAAAAGAAACGATACTACTCATAAGGCACGCTATAAAATTAGTTATTTTATTACTATATAATGTATATCTAATATATTTTATGTATAAATGTATAATAAATGTAATAGTTGTTTATTTTACACATAACTTGTAACGTTCTTATTTTCATTGCAAATTCAATTACGTGTAACAATATTAATACATAATTTCTTTCATACTTCATAAATTCACATTTATTTCTTGAATATTACATAAATTTGTTTATATAAATTGGAGCTATTCAAGCGTAGAAATTAAAAATGCAAATAGTATAAGCAAACGTAATATTGGAATACATGAAGTTTTCTATACGGATCCAAGCTTATTACGAAACATTACCTAAGCACATGCTAAAAAAACTAAGATATACGCCTCCAGAATTCAGCGGCAAATGGGGAACGTAAATGTTTTAAAGACTGAAGAGGTTCCCAGGTTCCGTCTAGTGCGGGATACAGCGTGAAGCTGAAAAAACATCGTTAAATGAAACCTATTTACATACGTAAAATATACAGACTAACTAGAACATCCGAATATTCAAACAATGACAGCTTGACGCTTTTATTGCATAGCATATTGATTGGCGAAACTTAACGCCGCGTTATGTCAGCGGCTAGTCTTAAACAAGACAATCTAAAAAAATAAATCCTATATTTTAAGATATCAACATTAAGATTATCGCAGCAATCGTTCGCAACAAGTAAAAGTAAAAGCGTATTTGAGATTTAACCGTTAATTTAGCGTAAACTAAATCGCAAGTACAATTATTGGTATGCGATACAGTTACCGGGGGTCCGTTACTCGGATTGTAAAAGTAAACGTATATTTTTCTATTGTTGAGAAATCTATTGATTTAAGTAAGTGTTATTTTTTTAAGTGGTAAGTTGGATTGGATCGTTGGATGTGGGTTTCATAATCAGTTGGGGGAAATTAATGATTTTCATTTTCCCGCTGATGAAAAAATTGTGAATTTCGATACTTAATACAACGGATTTTTTGATACCAGATTCTTTTTGCCTACGCAGCATTCTCTCTCATGTATTGTTACACAGTTAATGTAATGGATTTAGGCCAAAATTACGTCGAGAATGCTATCAGATTGGTGACAATAGTATGATGACAACCTTTTGACTATCAACATTGATAAAACTAAATTAATTTGTAGCTTTCTCTCACCGACTCTTTTTGGCGCCTGGCGGTGATCACCGCCGCCCACGACCCCGTGCAGCACCAGAGGTGCTACAGGTGCGTTGCCGGCCTTTGAGGTGGAGATAGACGCGCTTCTTGAAGGCACCCATATCGTACCGACCTGGAAACACTGACGCGGGTAGGCCATTCCACAGTTCGGTGGCGCGTGGAAGGAAATTTCTACGAAACCGCACAGTAGTGGAGTGCCACATATCCAGATGGTGTGGATGATATTTAAGTTTGTGACGTGCTGTGCGGTTAGAAAATTCGGCGGCAGGTAACAGGTCAAACAGTTCCTCAGAACACTCACCATGATAAATGCGATAGAGAACGCACAGCGAGGAGACGTCTCTACGCAGAGCCAAAGTGTCAAGCCTTTCACAGCTTACTGGGTCCTTAATGATTCGAACAGCTCTACGTTGTATGCGATCAAATGGGTCAAGCTGATACTGGGGTGCACCAGCCCAGAGATGAGAACAGTACTTCAACTCCCAACCGACTTCTGACTTTGTTATCAAAGAGCATACTTGCTCTCAACAAAACAACTGTAGTTGTCTTAATCCTTCATCGCGCCTTCAATATTAAATATTTGGGAGTTACTATAGATGGCTGTTTAAGCTGGTCACTTCATATTCACAATTTATCCAACCGCATACGTAAAATAATTGTGGTATTTTTTAAAAAAACTAAGAAACTCATGTGATTCTGACATCCTACTCACAGTATATTATGCTCTCAAACAAAGTCTTCTAAGCTATTGCATCGTTGTTGGGGGGGGGGCAGCAAAAACACAATACTTTCCTTAGAACGCTACGGAAACCTAGGCGTTACAGTACGGATCTACTCTACCGTGACACCTCTGTTCTATCAGTCAGGAAGCTCTTCATAATGTTGATAATACTCCGCAAGCATAGAAGTCTTTTTTTCAGGCCTAATTGCAACCGTAATAAGTCCAGGGTCTGTGAAACTTTGTATTCCAGAACGAGGTCTGCTCGCAAACACTTTTACATTATCAGCGGCCACATTTATAATAAAATTAACAAACATAAATATATATATCCACTACCTTTTATTAAATGCAAAAAAATAATTAGAACTTGGATTCACAAACTGTCCTACATTGAAACTGAGAATTTTCTTCTCAACTAAATAAATACACACTTACATATCTAAAAGTAGGCACGCATAAACATACACACATACATAAACATACTCACACACGCACATACTCTCTCATACGCATAATCACACATGCACATACTCACCCATACACATACTCACACATACTCGATGTTACGCTCGACATGATAATTACGCTTTGTTCATTGATTAATAATTTCATAAGTCTAGTTAGTTTTTCTTTTTTTTTTGTTTTGACGATTTTGAAAGATTATATAGTGTTTTTTGTTTTCCACTTTAGGTTTATACACTTTATATTTATAACTAGTGGGCCCGGACGCGGCTACGCCCGCTTGAACTATAAGATTATTTATTAAATATATTTATGAAATTATTTTCGGTTTTCAATAGAATGTGTAAGAAAATATAAGCCTAAATAATTAAAATAAGTTAAAAAAGATTAATCAGTGGAGATTTATTATTAGAAAAACAGATATTTTTTCTACATAACCGAAATGAACAAACAAAAGAAGTAAAAGTAACTAAAGGAAATTCTTAATATTAGAAAAAGTACCTAAAGTTTGCCGTGCGCGCGCATTTTTCTATATTAAATATAGAAAAATGCGCGAAAAAAACATTTTTCTATATTAAATAATTAATATTTTTTGCGAACAATATTAAATAAAATCCCAAATGATTAAAATTACGATATTAAAAGTGCATAACATCGGTATAGACAACAGAACTGCGATTAATTAATTAACAGTAATTCGAAAATATTTAAAAATTTACAAAACCATCAAAGTCATCTGCCCGTTCGCGTCGGTCATACTATACCTACCACTCGTAGGCTAGGTCATTCCGAATCACTGACATCTCCTTAATTATTTATTAGAATGGTATACAGTAAACTATAATTTCAATCTAGATAAAATGCTAAAAGTGACTATTATATTTATTTTCATAAGGATGAATATCAAATTATAGAAATCATCTAATCTTTTTAAGCAATATTTAAGGGACAATATTTTTGTAGAATATTGTTTTGGTTGGAAGGTTGAGTCGGCGCGCGCCATGTAATCGTTAAGCAAACTCATTTTGGGTGACGTTTTCTACCAACAAACTTTGTAAGCCGTTGCTTAGTAACGGTCGCGTAGCGATGTTTGTTATTAACATGGCGGAATAAATTGCATGTCAAATTAATAAGTATTTTAATATACTAATATATGTCGACAATATTACAAATATAAGAAAAAAAAGTATCCTATGTTCATCCCGGTACCCTCATGTGTCTCTATATGAATATTTTATCACAGTTAAATTAGCCGTTTGGCCCTGATTGCGTAAAAGACAGACAGACAGACAGACAGACAGACAGAGTTACTTTCGAATTTATAATATAGGTATGGATATTTAACTGATAATTAATGCTTCAAATGTCTAAAACGTCATTAAAAATTGTTTAAGGGGCAAAGACGCTGGTGGCTGTGACACAGTTTATACTAGTACGGCTACCAACGCACTCCTCTTCACTGAAGAGGCAATTTGTAAAATTTAAGTTCATTTGAATAAATATATTTATTTATTATTTATTTTCTTTTTTAATTTCACACATTTACATTTACAAAATAGAGCTTACGTTTTCAACAGGTTTAATTTTAAATGCGTTTTGCCTTACAGAGTGAAATAATAAGCTTAGGCAAGCCTACATATGGACTATCTCAAATTATAACTTATATTTCTAACAATTAACTTAACTAAATTAACTTCTTCATTTTCCATCCATTTAAATGGAGACATTTTCTGGTAAGTAAAGGACGCTAGTACACCACAGTATTTTATTTAGCCGACCTGGCTTAATTTAACTATTCATATGCCACCGTGGCCACAGAGTTTGACGATACACAATAGTTTTAGGTTCGATTACCATTCAAGGGAAAGTGTCGAAATTTAAAAAAAGGCTAGGGAACAAATTATCTTAATAATACGTTCTATTTGCCTATCAGATGACATGTTCTAGTTCTAGTTCTATCAAATGATCACATATGTCATACACAAGCTACAAATTTCATTCCAAGAACTCTGTAATTACATTCCTGCAACTCGAGGGTGCTAATTACTCCTTAAGCTACCTCCTACCTCATATGGCCATGTGCAGTTCTCATACACTTGCCATATATGGAAGATCGCGTGATGACATCATTCACTTATTATCAGAAGTGGTTTAGTGTGGCGTGGGTTATTTGTTTAAGTTGTTGGATTTTTTACAGTATAGTATAAATTATACCGGTCATAGTAGGTCATTCGTGGCACCAGGGGCACAGACGTGTATCTGTAAACGCGTCGGTTGTCGGTTTGATTCCTGCTCGCGGGAATGACTTATTAATATTTTCATTTCTAAGCTCTGGTACCAAATCAGAGTCAGAGAATTCTGCCATTCAACACGGAAAGATTAAGAAATTCTGTGGAAATTAGAGAACTGAGTATTTTAACATTAGGTTCCCTCTACTTACCCTGCTATATGAAGATGAACAAAATATATAGTAGGGTAGGCAGAGGGAACCTAGTGTAAGATACTCCGTTACTCACTTTCTTCCAAGTTTTCAACATAATAACTACTTAACATAAGTAAATTTCATCAACGAGAAGACATAAAAATCTATTTTATATAATATATTATATATAAATAAAAAACTTCTTAAAACAGCCTATTCCGGTTGTTAAATAAATATTCATTAAGTAAACCTTTTGAATTATATTATAAACGTATTTAAATTGTGTACAAAGCATTTCTTATAGACTTCATTTGCGTATATTTTAATAGTAACTGTTGTTAGGCACACGGCGGGCAGCTAACACAGGAAACAGAAAAAATATTCTAATATTTCTAATTAACACTTAATTAAATCAATAGTTTAGATAAGAAAAGGTATGTTTATACAAATTTTTATAATTATATTTACAAATTTAATAGAATCCCATTTATGTTTAGTTTATTCTTTCATCGTGGTTGTTCTTAATTAACAATAAAAACTTGTTATGTATAGGCATGTTTACGTATTTTAACAATTTTAAACAGTTATTTCACACTTAGGAAAGAAAAACACTTTTTTAGAAATGTATAATTTTTTTTAACGTAGCGAGATTTGAATCTGGACCTCTTGTTAGGTTCCGTGCGTTAATCTTATTTAAGATCTTTTATCCATTCTAGAGACTGAAGATTGAATACCTTGCGGAAGAACCCAACGCAACGTTCTACTAGATCAAGATGTCCCACTGAAATATAATGACATTTGAAACATTTGGGTGAAATGGTTCAAAATTTACAAAATTGAACAAAATATTCATACATTCGTTTAGTGAATGAAGAACCTTAACATACAACGCAATTCTACTGTGTTTGCTACGAGTATACAGAAGTACCTACTATATCTACTATAAGTATATGAACCAGCCTAAACTCCAGTGGCTTATTAGTAACCTCTATAAAATTCCACTCTTCAGGTCCAGGCTTCATCATCAGACCAGCTAAATGATAGTTTAAAGAAATGCCAAATTCAACGTTAATACAAATTATTACAACTGAGTCAAGTTGCGTCTCTTAAATAATATTTACATAATTATATAGTTAGAAGTCGACTTAATAAAATATTTTTAAAAAAACTTTAAGTGTAAAAGTGTAAACGTAAATTACATTCACACTCACTGCAAATTGCTCACGAAAGGTCAGCATAATAAAAATATAGAATAATAACAAAAAATATCACAATTGCATATTTTTTTGTATGCTGTACATGATTTTATCAATTTGTATCTGTATAAAATCTGTGATTTTCAATTTAATTCACGTCGCATATAAAAATAAATTAGCAAACAACTTTGTAAAATGTAGAGTTTTAAAAGTTCAAATTCCGCAGTACCTTTTGTAATGTGCTTTAAGTTTTTCAATTTATGATCCTTTGTGCTTAATAAAAAAGTTCAAATTTGTTATTTTAATATGGAAAAAAAATATGGTACGGCGTTCAGTTCCACCACTCAACACGCAATATCACGAAAATTCGACAGATAGTTAGGAACAGAGTGTCTTAACACTGGATTCCCTCTATCTACCCTGCTTTACGGGTAAACGCGTGAAGCTGCTAATATTTAACTGATTCATATACAACGTTTAGTAACTATTAATTCGGGAGTAACTAGAACCACATAACTGAACGCCCACGCAACAATCTACATTCACATCTAAATATAACTTTTAAAACGTCGTAAAACATGAATTACTCGTTTAAAATATGAATAATCGGGCTTAGACAATGATGTGAATAAGAAAATTTTCAAGAAAATATTGTGGGAGAATAAATTTTGTTAACCAGATAGTTTTTCGTCTTATTTGTTAGTGTATAATTTAAAATTACAACTTGACAAGTCTTTATTCGGCAACAATCATGGTATTTCTCTAATAAAATATATGATGATCTAATAAAATGGAGAACGGAGTGTCTTAAACACTAGGTTCCATCTGCTTACCCTGCTGTGAGCGGCATACAGCGTGATCTTAAAAAAATGTATCAATTAAAATGTATGAAAATATTTGGTTAAGGTCATTATGGTCTTTAAGGGTAAGCCCTAAGGATAGGGTAGGAGGAACCACTTTGAAATGCCTCTTTCTACCCTAATGTTTATTATGTGGTAGATCTTAATGCTGCGCTTTGTCTCACCAGAGTGGGAAAATAAAGATTCGATGCCCTGAAAGGGAATCGAAACTTTTAAAGAGCTTCACGCTGTATCCCGCACGTAGCATCATTAGCGGAGGGAACCTAGGAACCCATTGTACGTTCGGTATTCCATAAGGACACTATGTTCCCCACTTTTTACAAAATAAAAGATTCACAAATATATAGAATTACTAAATAACTTTAAATGGATGCTAAAGTTTACTAAAAGCTGTAGTTACTTTAGTATATCAGTCAGTCACCTTTCCTATTATAAAACCTATTCAGATCATAATCTTAGCCCATAAAAATAGTTAAAACATGTATAAGATAAAAACATGAATAAATTAAAACAGTCTTAGTTAAGTTTATTTAGTATTTAGGTTGTTTGTATATATTGTATAAATATAGGTTATAAGAAAGTAAGGAACAGAGTGTCTCAACACTAGGCTCCCTAAAACACAGCGAAAAACTGAAAAAAAAGAAAAATACTAATAATTTAGTAAGTAAAGTTATATGCGAAATTTCGAAATCAAATTTTGAAATCTCAAAATTTTCCATATCTCAAGAACTTGGCTCACTTACAAGTTACACACGTGTAGTGTAATCTACATAAAAATCACAATGCTCCCGGATTCACCATTCACTCACTCGCCAGTCACCATACATACATATCACGCATCCATTCACACGCTTGCAAAGTTGTTTAAAAAACAAATTTATTCTGGCGCACTGTTTAATAGAATTTACTGTTATTGCGATATAAATCTTAGGACAAACATGTTGTTAATTGCTGTTTGAGTTTAGTTTTAGTAGAGAGAGACTGATATCATCAGTTTTTATCGCGCTGGTAGTAGATTCAGTTCCCAGTGTGGAAGATACAAAAATATATTGTAGAGTCTGTAAACCCCATAAGTACTATAACAACAATCAATTTAGAATAGGTACTTGTGTATGTACGAGTATATAGATATATTTTATGCTATGAGAATTCCTTTCACCAAGCCCCATGGTATCATGGAATGTAGAAATATACCATAAATTTATGAGCAAATAAATCACTCGCTAATCCTGTTCAATGCATAGAACATGGAATTTTGTTAGAAATATATTTTAACATGCTGGTCAGTGTTACAGTCACGTTCGGAGGCACTAATAAGCGATTAACGAATATTTATTTATTTTTTTAGCTCCACTCTGTGTCCCACCATCATAGTGATAAGAAACTGTCCCCATTAACATATTTCCGTGGAAAGAGGGGTTCCACCTTTCGTGTTGAACGCCGCGCTTTGCTTTCTTACCAAAACGATAAATATTAATTATTTATTTTTTTCGAGTAGGAATCACACCCACAATTTGCTTACAATCACACGCTTGTGCCTGCGCGCCAGGACATGCCTCAAATTTACTTATAGCTTAATAATAATTAAAAACTCTGAGTGTGGTTATCAGAGTCTCAATTAATTAATTTCCAAGTAGTAAGTCACATCGTTCTCCACTTTTCATTCATTTAAAGAAATTGCTTGTTGAGTGACGGAACCCAGCGTCAAATATAAAAAATAATATAAAATAATAAAAAAACATTATTGTAATTTTTTAAATTTAATTGTAAATAAAATTTCTATATGATAACAATATTTTAGGGTAGGACTCTGGCATTTTTGGTCTGGTGGCAGGTGCTATGAAAAGAGTGGATTAAATTGTAGAGCAGTATATTAGTACTCGTACTATTTCTAATATACTTAGACGTATGTCAGGTTTCAGAATCAAAATATTCATTTGACTCTAATTAACCTAATAAGTTAGGTACTAAATAAATAAGTGGCTTACTAGTAACCTCTGAGGAGTTCCTCTATTTAGGACTTGACTCCATCATCAGACTAGCTCAATGCTACCATGTTAATGTAGTAATCATCAAGATTTAAGATGATACCATTATCGTAAGTGCGTCAGTAAATTTTGTAAGAAATGTTGTAAAAATTATGATGTTTGCTTCTAGAAGAAATCAAAGAACCGCGTGAACTTTATCAACGGCTCTCTTCGCTTTCTGAGTTAAAAACATAAAGTACATATGTTTTTATTTTTTACTGAGTAATGTGTTGAGCTATTTTCAATCTCATTAAAAGGTTTATTGTTCATGTTTTCTTATGTTACGTCGTCAAAAGATCCACGGTGTCCTTCAGATGTTTTTCAATATTTATGGTCAGGTCATAATTTTTAAGAACTTTTAATAAATCATTCCTATAATATAAATAAGTTGTAAATAACAAAATAAGTGACGAGAGAGTTTTCTATTAGTAATAATTTAGTTTTCAACTGTTTGTCGACAACTCGTTAAGAGTTATAATTTTGGAATCCGTCAGCATATTTCTAATCAGACCTTTATGGGTAATATTGACTTCTAAAATTAGTGAAAATGTGGCCTTAAAGTATAAAATAAAACATCAGGGGCACAAGCGTATGACGCGACGGTTCGGGGATTTGAAATATTTTAATTTCTTCGCTCTGGTGTCAAGGCAAAGCGCGACGTTCAGTTCAGCCACTCACAGCCGAAAAAAATGGGGACGGAGTGTCTTAACACTAGGTTGCCTCTGCCTACACCGCTATGTGTAGGATACAGTGTGACACTAAAAAATATAGAAAAAACATATAAATATAACTATTAAATATATGCAAAAAACAAAGCAAACTCATCGACATTAAGAATGTTTAACAGGTTAATAGCGTCAGGTTGCCGTAGGCGGAGGAGAACAATGGATGTCAAGTGGAGGATTGCCAAACGCTAAACACACTCCCCCTACAGCAAATACCTGTGAATGATACGTTGTTTTAAGCTAATATTGCTAATATGAAAGTATTCAAGGTGTCGTGGCGGACATTGACTGTTCTTTTTATTAGGTCTCACATAGAGAGAATGTAGTGTCAAAATACTCTGTTCTCCAGATTTCGCTTCCACTCATTTTCGAGACAATTCTCTAAATAAAACGTAAAACCCACAAAAATGTTTACTTATTAAGTTGGTTCAGCTTATTTATGTCTTGAAGGTGCCTTAAAGCGAATGACTAATATGACTTACTGTACTGATGAGTATCACCATAAATATGTCAAGGCTTGTCACTCACACAAAAGCTATACGCGCTATTTACACTAAATCATATTGTTTGATGGATCATGATCTATAGATCATTTATAATGACATTCGCTGGTCTTGTTTACTTGTCTATAATGTATTATTTATTGCGATTTATGCATATACGCAAGATTTGCTTCAAAGTATTTTAATATGTTTCAAGTTTAAACTGTCAAAAATTTATAATACGTATTTATTACCACTTACTAAATTATATTTGGATAATATATATAGAAACACACTATAAGAAAAAAATATATTTAAAATTATAACAAATTTACTTTTATTAAATTACCTTTAATAGTACCTTATAATAAAAAAAACAAAGTGTTTATAGTTAATTTCACGAAATAGTTATAGAAAACTTTCTTTTCATCAAAACAAACTTTTTATAGAGCTATAAAAGTCCTTTATTACGGAAATGCCTCAATAAAAACTGATTTACGTTTGTACAAATATTTCATACCGTCTTGTTATTCAATGTAGATAGATGCGTGGGCGCATATTTTGTCGTATGCAAATACGCTGCCTACTTAAGTAGACAAGGTTGCATAATAAACTTAAGATGTAAAAAAATATCAAAGGTGGTATACAAAGTAATATTTTCAATTAATTTTAAAACGACTTTTAAGTCTTAAGAAGCTAGAGAAAGATCGCTACGATTTTCACTTTTCATCGAATTAAACATATTGCAAGATTATAAGTAGAAACATCCTTTAGACCTCGTTTCTATTATAACTAATCTAATTCCTCAATCAATTCTAAATTTGCCACAGTTTAAAGTAATCGAGGCCGTCGTTTACACTATAACAATTAGAAATTACGGAAATGTAATAATATTTATAATAATTAGTTACTTCCCACATTAAATGTCAGAATCCAAATAATTTACTTCTAATTTACGCCACGGCAATTGGATAATACCATATTCAAAGCGATTGCTATGGGTTCAAATCCCACTTAAGGTACTATATAAATAAATAACAGTGTTCCATTGCCCGTACAAACTAAGTACAACTATATTTCGTCACTTAAAACAAAATCTGGGCTAGAAAAGACCTAAGTGTCTAATTGTTAGTTCTTGATCATTTTAAAAAAATAAATTTAAAAAAAAACATTGACCTCTTATACTGTCCTCCTCATACATGACCTTCGGGGGGTTCTTAATCCTTCCTCCGGTATCGTTGATACTATATTTTTGAAGGTCAACCGATATAACTATAACTATGTGAAAATAAAATAGTTTCTTATATAGAATGAAACATACGCACATAGATTTTTTATTTTGATTCCAAAAGCCTTAACTTTCACACCTTATGCCAAAATAATATTTTACCTGCAACCTACATACATTCGAATTTTAGTCACATACTTGCAAGTGGTATTGAATGCTAAAAACAGATTATTATAAATTCTTTTGTTCACAATAGTTTTTTTAAGCGATATTCCATGTTTGACCCCATACAGGGTTCCTAATTTAGTATTAAAATGATTTCAAGGAATTCATCAATCCTCAGTAGCGCGGCGTTAAGTTCAGAGACTCTACATACGATGTTTCGAAATCGGATGGACCTCGGAGATCGGAGTGATTAACGTTCTCTCTTCTCACGCCGAATATTTGTCCTCATATTTGAGCCTGTTATAGTTACGCATAGGTAAATATAAGGAAAAACACCTTTGATTACGCAAGTATATTTCTAACACACACAAAGAAGCCTACACTAGTTTTTGGTCAAATGTGACAAATTTAGTATAAACGTTTACATTACATTGATTTCGAAGTTTTAAAGTCAATATTTGTGTTACCTACCACAATGAGTATTAGACTACTTGTCTAAGGTTTGTTTAACAGATTCAATACCCAGTTAAGACAAACAAAACAAGATTTAAATAATTGTCAATATTTTGACTTACTACAAATTCCATTTATTTGTTTTTAGCTTCACGCTGTATCATACGCAGCTGGGTAGACAGAGGGAACATGAGAACTTAGTGCTTAGGCTCCCCGTTCTTCATTATACCGTTGATATTTCCGTTCTTCACTTTCCACCGGATACTGGAGAGGCCTCATTGCCAGAGCTAGAAAATGAAAATATAAAAAATTTCCTACCCCCAGGTGGGGATCGAACTCACAACCATTCACGTTCACGTTACCAGTCACACACTTGGGCCCTGCGTCACGACTTTCCTCACTCATGTCCTACATTTTCTTATATTTGCCTAAAACTAGAGTGAACTGCTAAGTAATAATCTTAAGAGATGTCATGGTCTGAATGTGTCAAGCATATTGCATACAGTTATTATAAATTACGGCGTTAAACCGTGTCGCGTGCCCCTATTTGTTTAAGCACGAGCGTTGTGAACACAGTAATGATAACTAGACGGGTGGTTCAAATGGTAATGTATATATTTTTTTCATTTAAGTGCTTAAGGCTTTCATTTTATTACTGTAGTTCCTGCTTTCACAATATAGTTGCTGGTGGATTCTAGTCGTATTCCGCACACAGTAGGGCGCCGAATTCTGGGGCCACTATGCGTTGAGTGGCGGAACTCAACGCCGTAAATCGTAATTTGTAATGTTTCAATAACAATGTCATAGTGATAATTTAAGTTATGGCCTTGTTCATGTGAAGTACGTACTAGAGATCTACTCTACTAAAACTAAAGAGACTTATGGTGACAAAATGTATAAATAAGGACTTCACGTATCATTATTAAAATTGACTATTTCATTTAATTTTGTGTTACCTTTCGAATAATAATAAACATTTTAACGGTTTAATAACAAACATTTTACGGCTTAAATTAAATTCAGTATACATTACTAAAACCATATACTGTTTACGATAATTACATTTATATACACACATATGTATATAATTTACTTTTATATATACAAATATACAAATGTAAATAGAACGTAACTTTTGCATCATTCTTCATTGTCAGCTTTAGGCAATCTCATTCGTATCGAGTTGGTCACGACTTCGATTATTAACATACCTAAGTACTATAATATCGATATTATAATAAAATCAATAAAATTCCACACATAACAAACGATCTGTGCCTATGATGTCCATCAAGAGATAAAAATCGGAATCTCTTAATAATGTTTTAGTCTAATTTATATTTATTTTTATTTTAACTGTCTTTTTTAATCATAATGTCTTCCTGTCATTTTATTACATTTTCAAAGTGTGGAATGCCGCTTTTTTTCATCCTTCACTTAGAATGATTTTAAGGACATAATTAGTCGCCGCAATGGAAATAATTTAAAAAAATACTCCGAGTATAGATCAAACTCGAAATCTGATTAACTATAAGTCAAAAATTTTATAAATAAGCTGTTTTAAGCAACAAAACTGCAAAATGTATGCATAAAATACGATAAATACGGCGTTGACTTGCGCCACTAAATTTCCGCCTCCAAGATTTGACGGAAAATGGTAAACTATAATTTGCGGGATACAGCGTGAAGCTATATCTTTTTAAACACGCTAAATCCTTCATCTTAAAACACTATGTGACAAAATAACGGATTCGCAATACGGCTCGACGATTGACAGCTTTATAATAGGTAGTCATTAACTCAAGTTATATTTCCCTATACTACCTCCTATGCGTTTCCTGTGAAAATAAATATACTTAACAGTCATTACCTACTTATGTAAACGGTTAAGCTTTATTTACCTTTGTTAAGTAAATTCATATTTTTAAGGCCATTCGTGGTGCACGGTTTGTGACTGTAAACGCGACGGGTTGTGAGTTCGATTCCCACTCATATTTTAATGTTCCCTCATCCACTTTTCATTTCTTAGCTCTGGTAACGAGCAAAATGCGGCGTTGAAATTCGCAATTTCTCCAGAATTTGGTGGGAAGTCAAAAACGAAACTGTTTTAGTGGAGACGGAGTGCCTTAACACTACAGCATGAAGCTTCAAAATGACAATGTATTTTGACGTGACGGTTAAATTAAACGACGTATTATATTTACAACTGCATCATAACTACTGCTTTAACACAGATTTCTTCAATTTTAATGGAATATATAATTCATATTTCATACCAAACACTGTATTTTAACTTAACGGGTCGTTGTAAGTAACTGTGTCAGCAGTGCCACGTATTGTAACCGCGTTCGATCTCAGTGAATTTTCTCCCATGAAAATGATTGTAATAACGTATATTGTTTATAACAAGATTGTTTCTGTAAAGAGGTAGTACGCCGTGAATAAAGTAAGTCTTCACGCCTTATTCCGCACATAGAAAGCAAGCAGAGAGAGTGAACTTGGGAACCTATAGTTAAGACACTCTATTTCCATTAAAACCTTTCCGTTTATGCCGGAGGTTTAACGGAGGCATTGGGTGGGAGTGCCGAAATGAACATGTCAAATATTTCATTCTCTCTAGTGGGAATCGACCCCACAACCTATCGCGTCTACAGTTGCTCGCTTGTGGTCCGACTGCATGAAGGAAGTAAGCAATATTATTTGCACGCCATACTATACAGAGTGGAAGAGGCAGCGCTCCTTTTACTGAAACTGCATATAGGGTAAAATATTTCAAACACAGAGCTAAAAAAATTGAGCAAGATAACTGAACAATTTGGACGTAGTATTTTTTTTTCATTTCACGATTTTTATTCATACCTGTATTTCGAGTGACGCACACATACGTATGCGACATTGCTGCTTTGTCAGGTAAGAGTGTGCGTGCTAATGTTATACTTTACAAATGACGTTTTATTTTAAAACGATAATTTTATTATTTATTTTGTTTGAAAAAATAACTTTATCATTTTTGGGAATTATTTTTTTTCTGAATTATATTAGGCTTTTATAGAGTAGTTTAAACTGTGATTTCATTTAAAGTCGTGCTGACAATTCCACCCTGTATAATGCATAACCGAAACTCCAGCTTTGTGATCAGAGCGCCTGGACGATTTCCAGGAGGCGCAGGTTCGAGTCCCGCTACGTTCAAACTTTTATACGTTTTCTAAATAATTATTATTATCCACGCTAAGATAACTTTTCTTTCTAGATCTCTTTTAATATAATATGATAACATTAATTTTAGAATGCGAACTACTTAGTAATTAATCCACATCCACAGACTTCAATTAACTTAATCTACTTTAGCTAATTTTAACAGTTAAGTTTAACTGTGCTCGTATAATAGTAAGAACTCTAAATACCTAAAGTAATAACTCTAGCAACTCATAAATAATTATTTTATATCCATATTATTACTTGTATGTAGTTATTAAATTCAATTTAATTTCTTTTAATTTATCTAAGTTTCTAGGTAGTATATGTATATCTGTATAATTATTTAGCATGATGTGTGCGGGTTCAAATATTAATAGAAGAGTAGAAGAGAGAAGGTTCGTATATATACCATATATCTTTTGAAGTAATTAAAACTGAAAAATGGAGACTGTGCCACTTTTCCCGCGCACTAAATAAACATCAAAGCATTGTAAATATTGGCTTTTCTTTCTTTTAGGTTCATACTGATATTTCGCATATAGACAAGAAAGGAGAGGAAACATAGTGTTAAGACACTTCGTTTCCTAAAAATTCGAGAAATTCCACTTTGTCTTGCTAAATCAAAAAAATCAAGCCCCTCAAGCTCAACTTATACACTTGTTATATACGTATATATTTTCAAACGGTTTAACAAATCCAAACAAAGCCTTCAATGTTCCTTTATAGTTAAATTTAACTGTTCAAATCTTGATCTATGACTCCGTTAGCATGTGGACCGTGACCACTTAGTAGGTAACCCTAAAACACGCGAAACATACCCCGTACAAATAACAATAGGATCTAACTGACGTATTGTTAAAGAACAATCTCGTTTTAATAAGATATGAAATTTTAATAATACGTGTAATACATATAGTTGAACTTGGATTTTCATCTTTACTATTATAGCCTAGATATATATGAATATGAATTGCGCCTCTTGGATACCGTCCAAGCCCTCTGAGCACTAAGCCATACGTACATTTCAACGTAGTGAAATTCTTTTACGCTTGTTACAGCTTTTTTATGTTATTAGCTTATAAGGTTTCTTAGAAATAATTTGTACATTTTTTTCTGTCTGGAATTCGGAATTTGGAATGACACTTTGAAATGTTAATAATACGATATTTTATATTTATAGATTGTTTTTGTCTGTATTTATTTTGTCAGACGGTAAATAAGGAGGTATTTCCTCTGTTGTATCCTTCAAAGTTTTTCTTTATATTTGTGTCGGATATTAAGACTAAATGCAATAACTTATCTATTGGCTCTAAAACATATGTAAAACATTATTTTTATAATATACAAATACCATTTCTATCTTTGCAATAAAATAACTCTCTATCTTTGCAATCTAAAACATCTCTATCTTTTCAATAAAATAACACGAATAAACAAAGCTTCGCACAAAAAACAAAGCATTTTATAAAAATAACTTAAAAGAACATTAGCGCTATGATCTTAGGTAAAAAGTATGAAAACAAACATCCATTTACATTTTTGTTTTATTACCACCCATTGAGGTGAGCCCGTCACTTTGACAACTCAAGCGCAGTCTACCACGTCATAATAGATGACATCTTGGTGCTATTAAGCTGGGTCTACACAATCGGGAAAAAAATGTAATAAATTGTAATTTTATTTTACAGAAAGTGTCAAAGCTTTTGACAATAATATTTTTCTTATAATTCCAATTCAAAATATTCGTTATTCAAATAGACTGTTATAAACACTTTTGAGTCGTCGAATGAACAAATAAACAAAAAGCTACCACCAGGTTCGGAAAGCAGTTCTGCTGAGAAGAGCTGACAAGAAACTCAAGTTTTAATTACAACGTTTTTCTACCACACAATTATATTACGCATACGTAATGGAATTGTAATACATGTAGTTATCACAATACAAAAGATCTAATTATATTTTAAAACTGAAATTTATGGCTGAGCACTTTCTGTCATTTTTTCTTCAGAAACCAAAAAAAAAACAAAAATTACTTACAAAAAATAATATATTTTTTCATTATTTTACAGGTAATCGCACCTACCACATGTGTACTCGACGCTATAATGATCTACCACTACCACCCACAACTTAAAGCGTATACGGTGTAAGTGCATGCAAAAAGTTAAAAGCTTCTATAATTATCTCAAGAAGTGCCTATCTGGCTCAATGCGTTAATAAATCCAGATAATCGTTTAACACTTTACAGATGATATCGTCATAGTGCTGGGTGTGGTATGCGTCTGATTTATCTTAGTAGATTTTAGTTAGTATAGCTTCACGCTGTAACCCGTTTATAACAGGATAAACAGAGGGAAAATTGTGTTAACAGTTAAAACATTCCGTTCTCCACTTTTCTCCGAGTGGAAATTGAACCCACAATCGTCGCGTTTACTGTCAGATGCTGTACCGCTGCGCCATGGTGACCTCAAATATTAAGGTAAACGATCAAATAAATTTTAGAAATTTTAAATTTAAACTAGTAATTCCACAAAATATAGCTATTAAATGGCATAAGAGATATTAAAGCATCCGGTTGAGGTAAACTTAAGCTCGATACGACATGATTAATGTTAGTAACAGTCTATTGGACAGATGACGTCATAGGTTTTACTTAACTTATTACAAAAATTATAGCTTTAAGGTTGTGTAACTTAAAAGAAACGAGGCTCTAGTTTATATGATAGATGTATATTTATAATTTCAGCTTCACGCTGTATCCCGCAAACAGAAAGGCAGAGGGAACCTAGTGGTAAGACATTCCCACACGCAATGCCTCGACACCAGAGCGAAGAAATGGGGTCAAGAAATTTGAGTAGGTAGGTAAGAACCCATAACCGTCGTGTTACAGTCACACCCGCCGCTGCGCCATGACGGAATTTATAAATTTTTATTCACATTATTTATAATATATTGTAGAAAATTATTGAATTGAATCAATAATTGCGGTTGTTTGTTCGTCACAAGGCATATCCATGATTTTGTAAGATTTTTTTAAAAAAATAAAATAAATAAATCAGCTTCACGCCGTATCCCGCACACAGCAGGGTAAGTAGAGGGATCCTAGCGTTTACAATCCATTCCCTTACTTTCTGCCGAATTTTGATGGCATTGCGTGTTGAGTGACAGAACTCTCTAGAAGATTTTTTTAACTATAACAACCAATAATTTTTACTTATTGACGCTGAATAACTTCTTATATCAAATATAAACTTAGTTATTTACTTTTATATTAAAAAGAAGAAAGATTTCACAGAGAACACGAATTTCATGAATATTTCACGAAGACACTATTCTAGTGATTTACAGATTAAGTTCTGAGATTTATTATTCTTATGGTCGTAAAATAGAGAATAGAGTATTGACACTGAAAACATAAGCTTTAGAATCAGGTAATATTAGCGATGACGTCATACCATACCTGTTAGTTGCGTGCAAAATGTCGCAACTTGTGCTCGGCCGCTCAGAACAAGTTGAAATCATGACTCACACTTCTGTTACTTTGATTAGAAATTTCAAGTGTTTCTTTTTTTTTTTTTAATTATAAGTGTTTTTATAGAATTAGCTAACTGCTTCTGGCTTTGCATGTTTTTGTCTAATACTAAGAAATCTTTGCATTAAAAAGTCTTAGACAGACGTCACTTTCGGAGAATATTTATAAAATACAATTAATAAGCTTCTAAAGGTAGGAAGTTCCTTTTAACTGAAACCATAGAAGGTTAACACAATATTTCAACATGAATACTTCATTTTAACATAAACAGAATAAATACGATGATCTTGAGTCAGTCTAGATCTAGATCGAAATGGTGATTAAGTTTTCTTCCGCGTAGTAGAGCTGCCAGTAGGAACCCACCTAATATGTATTAAACACTCGGTTTCCCACTCTCCGCCTATTTCGTATTGTTACAAGTAAATAGTAGCGAGAAAATGAAGTAGTTATAGGGGCATTAAGCTTATGAGTCATACCATGAAGCTCTTCGAGCGCATGATCGACTTCAGGCTCCGCCGAGAGTGTACTGTCTCTGAGTCTCAATATGGATTTCAGCCAGGATCGGGCACCATGGACGCCATTTTCGCCCTCAGAACTTTGATGGAGGCATACAGGGAAAAAAGGAGAGCTCTGCACGTGGCCTTTTTAGATCTGCAGAAGGCCTTTGACTGTGTGCCTCGTCAGTGTATCTGGTGGGCATTGCGATCCAAAGGGATCCCTGAGGCCTATATTGAGATTATCAGAGGCATGTACCACGATTCCGCTTCTATGGTTAGGACTGCTGTTGGCGACACTAGACCCTTCCCGATTACAGTGGGGGTTCACCAGGGCTCGGCTCTTAGTCCGTTCTTGTTCAATGTAGTGCTCGATACTGTCTCGGCTCACATCCAGGACCAGCCTCCATGGCTGATGATGTATGCCGACGACATAGCACTCATTGCCGAGAACCGACTGACGCTGGAGCGTAAAGTGAACCTCTGGAAGGGTACGCTTGAGAACGGCGGCCTTAAACTAAATGTGTCGAAGACAGAGTACATGGCCTGCGGGAGCCGGGACTCGAGCACCATCCTTATAGGTCCTGAACCAGCCGTTAAGTCGGAGAAGTTCAGGTACCTTGGATCCGTTATGCACGAGTCTGGAGGCATCGACCACGATGTCCATGGCCGGATAAGCGCTGCCTGGGCCAAATGGCGGGAGGTCACTGGTGTGGTCTGCGACCGCAGAATACCGCCCAAGCTCAAGGGGCTGATATACAAGAGCATCGTCCGACCGGTTCTTTTATACGGCAGCGAATGTTGGCCAGCACTATCTCGGCACACTCAGGAGCTTCACGTCACGGAAATGAAGATGCTGAGGTGGATGTGCGGCGTAACGCGGTCTGACCGCATACGCAACACATTCATTCGAGGTAGTCTTGGGGTCCGTGACGTAGCGGATAAGCTCCAAGAGCGTCGCTTGAGATGGTTTGGCCACGTTACGCGCCGGCCTAAGAACTATGTCGGACGCAAGTGCCTTGCTATACTAGTTCCTGGGGCGCGACCTCCTGGACGCCCAAGGAAGCGCTGGTTGGATGTCGTGATGCAGGACATGAGAGCCAATGGTCTAACCACCGAGGACGCAAAAGATCGTGCAAAGTGGAGTAGGTTAAGTAGGAAGGCAGACCCTGGTAATAGCCGGGATTAATGCCAGGAAGAAGAAGAAGTAGCGAGAAAATGAAAATATTTCATTCCCCCGAATGGAAATCGAACTCATAACTGTCGCGTTTATAACTAAACGCAGTTTTGCCTCGACAGCCTCAACTCATCTTTCATTACAAACATCACTATCCGCTTTCATATTTAACCTATTTCCAAAAAAAAAGGTAACATCATTAACCTTGGACGTAATATGAACAACATTTTTGTTTACACCGTATCTGTGGGCGATGCTCACTCGCCTTGAAGGAAGCGATAGTTGCTCATTTACATTCTGCTAATGCAATACGATTTGAATTTTATTCCGATCACATTCTTCTTCACATATTCGTAAGATTCTTTAACTTCTCTTATGTTTACATGGGGCCGTCGTGGCCCAGGAACACAAGGGTGTGACTGCAACGCGACGGTTTTGGGTTCGATCCCCGCTCGATGGAATTTATTATTATTGACTAATATTTTCGCTTTGGCACCAACGCAAAAGCCTGCCATTCCGTTCCACCACTCAACACGCAATACCTCCAGAATTCGGTGGAAAGTCGGGGACGGAGTGTTGTAACACTATGTTCCCTCTGCTTACTGTTGTATGCGGGATACAGCGTGAAGCTGATTTAATTTTTAAAATAGGTGAGAGGAACGTTCACCTTAAAGAATAGAGCGTCGGTGAAACTAGATGAAGGTCATGTAAAAAACACAAGACACTTCTTTTTCACGACTGATCTCTTGCTTATATAAATTTATTATTTTCAAAATATTTTTACAGTTCAATTTAGTTAGAAGAAAGTGTTTTAAATTGTATACACACAGTAAGTACAAGGAGAAATTAGGCTTTTAGAGAAAGTACTGTAAGTAAACGTGTATTTGCATTTTAACTAAATCGTTACATAACGAACATCCGTTTAGCGTACTGAAAAATGTAAATGTTATTATTTTACCTTTATTATTTTATAGTTTTTGTTTTATTTAACGGTAGGCAATAAAGAAGAGAACATTACGGATGAAATGGCGGAACTTAACTCCGCAGCTTGCAATAAATTGAGAAAATGAATTATAAATATTTTCCCAATTAGAAATTGAACCCGCAGCCATCGTATATACGGTTAGTAACTACAAAATGTGGGCGTCTTTTCTTTACATTAACAATAAGGAGGAATAGTAAATACGTGACATTAAATAACTTAGCACATTGTTAACTAAATATGACAAATTGCCAATTCCTATATATTGCTTGCGGGAAATAGTAAAAATATCTTATGTTAATGGAATATAAATACATAACCATATTTTTGTAATTTTAACATTTTTTATTTTTAATAACGATATACTTTTTTGCCTCGCGCTGTATCCCGCTCATAGCAGCGTAGGCAGAGAGAATCTAGTGCTAAGACACCCCGTTCCCCACTTTACGCCGAATTCTGGAGGCATTGCGTGTTGAGTGGTGGAACTCAACGCTGCACGTTACCTCGACAGCATAGCGAAGAAATGGAAATATGGAATGGAAGGAAATGGAATAAATATTTAATTTCCTCGAGTGGGGATCGAACCCAGTCGATATCAGACTAAATAATACAGGATAGAAATCAATATCGATAAAAACATCGATATCCTTACAAAAATGGCAAGTACCTACAAACTACCCGCAAAACCGAGAATAACGGTAACCAATACAATTGCTAATACGTTCACAGTTAGTTGTAATGATGGCTTGTAAAAACGGAGCCTTGGAGCACTGTACTGCTTTCAATTAACCACGTCCTAAGAAACTAAATTGTTACCTTCCTACAAAACTGTTGCTCGCGATACTTCCTCGATGACTACTAGTTGAAATACCCGACATTGTCTGGATTTTATATAAATAATTTATATTTCAAAAGAAGGAATAATCAATTGCATATTTGTATTAATAGTATTCCGCACAGGTGATGAGGAAGCCTAACCACCTAGTGCTAAGACACTGTTTACCAGAGCTTGGATATTATATTTGTGGGGAACGGAGTGTTTTAACACTAGGTTACCTCTGCTTACCCTACTGTGTGCGGGATATAGAGTGAATCTGAAAAAATCATGTCTCCTTTACAGTAACACGAGATACTAAATTAAGAGTATGTATGTAATGATACTTATATATGTGTATATAGTAAGTAAAAGAAATTACGTAATAAGCAAACATTAATATAATGAATCAACAAATTTGGAAAACAATATGTTTCAAGGATGTAAAGAACAATAAAATTATTATGCCAAACGGCGTTCAACCTCGACATATTTACTTACTTCTATATACGCAGTATGTAGCTACTGCCTACAGTGCTCGTACAGTACGGTCGACGAGTAGTGGCCACCTTAATCTTAATCGTATATAATATAATATGGCTGAGCAGATTTTATTTTAGATTTTGATTATTTTCTTCCCCAGTGAACAATGTGCAAAATAAAGAAAAACTTAAATACCAGAAAATCTAAGTTTACTGCGGCCACGACCCGTCGCCTATACTATGCAATAGTGACGTATGTTCATTCATTCCTTTACGTTTATTGATCATCAACAATGCGTGGGCGCAGTTATTTTTTAATAACGAATCCAATAATAAATTATATTAAAGTCGATTTAAATTCTTTGTGCAAGGTTTTCAAGTAAAATAATAACGTTTTAGCCTTCATTTTACAAATAAAATTATATTTTTTTTAATATTGAATAAATTTTCTATTGCTATAGAAAATTATACCCTAACTTTCCTATTTCATTTTGATTTCTGAACTACTAGGTACATCATTTGAATGGTATACTGGCAAATGCAACTTAATTATACTGTAGGATTGATCGGCGAACCCACAAACGTCGCGTTTACAATCAGATGCCACTGTACCACCGACGACCTAGATATTATATTCCTAATTCTAAAACAACCCACGTGAGATATATCGATATACAATTATTTAATGACACGAAAGCGTTTGACCATGAGTGAATGAACATCGCGTGGGACCACGGACACGGACTGTGAGAATAGGCCTTATTTGCCCAGCAACCATTGAATATGGTACGGTCCTACTAATATCTATATTTGAAATTACTTTACCTAGCTTATATTCTTTTCAGGACTGATTAATTTTGTTAGTTTAATGCTCTTATCTCCGGAACTATTGGGTAAAAAATGTTATTTCTGTTTTATATGAAAGTATTTACCGGATTAATCGCGTAAATTAAGTATTTGGAAGCCCAAAATATAATAAGTTTCATTTAAAATATGTAATAATTGTGAAAATCAAAGATCTTATCTATACTAATATAATAAAGCGGAAGAGTTCGTTTGTTTGTTTGTTTGTTTGAACGCTAAGATCTCTGGATCTACTGGTCTACTGGTTTTTGTTTTATATGAAAGCTGCATTCTTCAGAAGTGCTATAGGCTATATACCATTACATTACACATATGTACTAATAAATTAAGATACTTTCTAATTTAACATGCAATTTATTCTGCCATGTTACGGAAACGCTACGCACGGAAAACTTTAGGTACTTTTTGTAATATTAAGAATATCCTTTTTTTATTCTTTTGTTCGTTCATTTCTTCATTTCAATAACTTAGATATTTTTTCTAATAATATGTCTCTACTCGTTATTCTTTTTGATTATTTACGCTTATATTTTCTTACTAATTCTATTGAAAACTTTTAATTTTCTTACTCTTAAATTTGATCGGAAAGGAGAACGGAATAAATGAAAAAAAAGAAAATCATTTTCTATATTACACATGCGTTATATATACACAGAATGAAATTAACAGTGACATTTATCTACCAAATTCCATATAATTTATCAACAAAATTCCTTACACAATTTTTATGTGTTTGACCTTTAAAATCGATACAATACTTTATATGAGAGTGTCCGAGCCGCTCGGGGTCGCGTCGTGAGGGCACGAGATGAAAGTAAGATCGACACTGTCACTGCCGACCGCCTTATTATAGGAGATTTATTATTTTCACAATTGCTTCCTAGCGCCCACGGGATGCTGTTTATTAATAAGATCAATGGGCCATTATTTAAATTGAGCTTTAAAATTATATTATTTGTTAAATAATGTTGGATTATATTCACATGCAAAATATGCGCAACGCTGACGGCTGCGGTTGTATGTGCTATAAGCGCAACGGTTATGGGTTCCATTATCATTGGGAGAACTTAATAATTGTTATTTCCTCGCTCTGGTAAGAAGAAGAAACGCGGCCTTCCCTCGTATTATAATGTCTCGAAAAATAAGCAGAAAACGGGCAGTGGAGTGATCTGACACTAGGTTCCTTTTGCTGTTAACCTTAATAAACTATAAAATAAATCTATATCACATTTTTAAACTTCAAACATCACTTCAAAACAATGCTCATATAATACAAGTGTTTAAAAAATTAAATGCACTTATTTAAAGTGATGGTAAATAGATGAATTTCAAGTTACAACATGGTAAAAACTAAGGTAAAATGAATGGATGGATATTTAGTTAGCTTTCACTTTTTATGACAAAAAACGCTAACAACATGAATGTGACTTTACAACATAAAGGAAACCGCTTGACCATTACTTAAGGTTTACCCAATAGCCCAGTAGCTAGTTAAATATTATTTGTATTAGGGTATCTCCACATTTAAAGTCATAAATTCAGGCCAAATTTAAGTATATAAGTTATATTATATAAATGATATATAAGTTATATTAGTGTGCTGGAAATAAATGCCCTTGGCAATTAAAGAAGTTAGCTTTGAGTTCCGCTGCTCAGCACATAAGCTCGTACGTAAAAACGGACAAAAATTCACTAGGTTTCCCTTCTTATTCTGATTTACGAGAAGAAACGTAAAGGTGAGAAGAGAAAATTATACTGAAAATAAATCTTTTAATTATATTATTATTTGTTAGTTTTTAGTAGAAAATTCAATAATGTGTTTAACCCCTTACTTTAGGAACTAAAGCTGAAACTAGTTCAATTGTGATTGTAGTTAAAACATTCAGGCAATGACCCAAATTGAAATCTATAACACTGTCAATGCAAATATAAAAGGGAAATAAAATTTAATTTGTTAACATTTTGAATGTCGAGAATTAATATAATTAAACTGTCAACGCTGTATTTGAAAAACTTTAAACAATTCAAGAATCTAAATTGTGCATACAGAAGAAATATAAGTATAAACTTATAAAGCTTTAAAACATTCAATAATAATTGCAATTTGATCCGTTTAGTAAATAAATAACAACACACTCCCTCGAATGGGGAACGAATCCAAAATCCTCGTGTTTTTAAACTTTTAGCGATTAAACGTGTTTACTTTGGGAATAAAAAACAAATTTTACAACTACAGTATAATGAATGAATAGTATTTACAAGGAATAACGTGTAAAAATAAAAAGTTTAAAATAGAATTAAGTATAAGCAATAGTTTTTCTTTTACTAATAAATAACTTAGGCAATTTCTTCCCTATAGCTTACCTAATATATTGTAACTATAAAATGTAATTATAAAATTGTACTTACCAATTACTTAACTCCACATTAGACTGCTATATGCAATATATGTTACAAATGTCGCTCTCTTAATTGCAACTACAAAATTACATGTTGAAATATACCAATTTATTTATATATGTCGTGATAATATCGAATTATTTCATAAGATAAATGCTAGATAATCATTTTTTTTATATAGATATTGGCACTTACACACTAAAGACGCGTGGTACCTTTTTCCAACTTTATAAAAATTTTCAGCTATGTCCGTTATGCTATGAATCCGCTTCTCTTATCCGTTACTCACAGTAAAAAAAAGCTTGAAAGCTCAAAGCATGGTTTTGAATTCTGACATTGACCTTCAGAATCCGGCCGAAAATAGGAAATGGTAGTGAATGGGGAATGGTGGCGAAGATGTCCGAATATTCGGCCTACTAAAAAAAAACATAAGACTGTCTTTTCCCAAATAACGGAAACTATTTTTATAAACGTATCTAACAAAAATATCAAATCTTTTGCATTCTTAAACTATACGCACTATTATTAAATTGTGAATTGTATATGTAAATATACAAAAAAATATTTTAAATTCCTAAATTAATAACTGTCGGCCACTTTATTAGAAATTCAGAAATGCTTATATATTACATATTATATGAACCATATTATGAAATCCTCCTATTGCTAATAAATACAGCTAATCTATTAAGTAAAAGCATCATAAACAAAGCGATTACGAATGATTAGCATAATCGAATGAATCGATATTTTTTTTAATTTCCATTATCGATATCTCAAACTAATTGAATCGATTCGGATGTATCTTGAAATACATTACTATTTCTCACGCCTGTGACATTAGCAATCCCATTGAGTCATGATTTATGCTTTATATGGAAGCTATAATCTATCTAAATCGATTTTGTTCAAATAGAGTACGAAATTCTATACACATTCATTTATGTATTTGATGAATTGCACGATCTTTGGAGTGAATGTGCTAATAGTTTATTTAAATTATTTTATGAGTTTGTTGCGCTTTGTTTTATTATATTTTTTTTGTTGTCTTGCTTTACGGTTTATTAATTAAAAAAATATTGGTAAAAACGGTTATATTATTATTATTAGATTTTTTCCAAAAAATCACAAATTCTCAAATATCAGCCAAACAAGTGAAAATCCGCTATACATGAGGATAAAACGGATAGGTGCTGAGGTAGAGCTCATAGGCAACCGTTGATCCGTCGATCGCGTTACACCCTGTATATAATAATCATTATACAAAAACACTGTACAGCGTATAAAGTGCTCATAAAACGATACTCTCAATGATAATATGGTATCGCCTTGTACAGTTTGGAAATCGAAAGTACTCTACATGCTGGTACAGAGAGGTGAAAAAGTTATTTAGTTTATTTATTTATATTTTTATGTATATTCAAATTTTGAAATATTTGTTATATTTTACATTATTCATTAATTAAATAAATATTCTCTCTGGTATAATAAGCTTTATTGTTAACCACTCCATTGAATTAAATATTTAATGCCTTACATTAGTTAAAGTAATCATTTCTTTTTTATTACTATACTCTCTAGGGACTAACAAATGGATATATTAAAAAGATAATTTGAAAAAAAAAATACGACAATTAAATACAAAATTAAACAATTGTCTCAATATGTCTTTAACAATTTATAGTATGAATGTACTGCCTTTTAAGGTGTTCTCTCATAAGGCTCGGGGCGTGTCGGACATAACTCTGCATAACTTAGTCAACATAACAAATAACTGTGAGCGGCCACTGTTATTTAATTTATATTACATGTATTGAGCCGTCGTGGCACAATCGACGCAGGTTCATTTTTAGAGATGGTTTTAGGTTGAAATATATGTCACAATGTTTATATAAAATATATAGTGTGTTTGGATTCTATTCTAGAACTGTATCTGTCTAAGCAGATGAATAAGAAGCATTAAGTCCCCGAAAAAATAGACATATAATAAGTAGTTTATAATCAAATTTAAATTAAATTAAATCAGCTTCACACTGTATCCTGCTCATATCAGGGTAGGCAGAGGGAACCTAGTGTTAAGTCTGTTGCCCATTTTCATCGAATTCTGGAGGCATTGCGTGTTGAGCGGAATTCAACGCCGCACTTTGCCTTAATAGAGCGAAGAAATGAAAATATTTATTTATAAAAATATTTATTTTTTTCGAGTGGCGATCGAACCCTCAACCAATCGCATTAACAGCCACATATTTATGCCCCTACGCCTCAACTGGCCTCGGTTTTATTTACAAAATAATTTAAATTCCCTCAATAAATATATATTTGTTGTAAAATAAACTATAATACTAATATTTAAATTAAAATACCTACTAATATTTAAATGAATATTTAAATATTAAATAAACCATATTTTTTTTAACTATAAACAATCAACCATTACGTAGGCGAGTGTACACAAAACAAATAAACCGACTAGTGAAAGTGATCGCGATGACTGAGCCGCAGTGTTCGAACCGGTATAGCATATCTTAACATTTCACATCATATAAACGTAATACTATATTTTTTATTATTTTTGGATCTTAAAAAAAAGTTATTAAAAACACAGCGGCTGACAGTAATCGCGACGGTCGTGCTTGTTCGATTCCCGCTTGGGGGAATGAGTTTCATTTCCTCGCTCTCCTAACTAGAGAAAGCGCGGCCTTTTCAATACGCAAAGTCAACTTCGATATAATATAAGGGAAATTGCAAAAATAATACATACATATTTTACAAAAAAATAATATTTTTTCTACTTTTTGCAAATATTATAAAATAAAAACAGAAAATGTACTTGATAAATTAAAAAAATATATGCTATTAATAGTGTAGAAATAATTATTTTTAAATAGCCTTGTAGATATCTAATGGTCGAAAAACTAATAAACGCAATGACAAACCAATATTAATACAGCAATATTTATGATACGTTAAAATGTTTATTATGAATAGGAACTCGTATAATTTGTTTCGCCAATTTAAATAAATCGATTTTGCTTTAATATACAAATATATTTCGTCACTGTTAATTTAGGATAAATGCCAGAAGTCGTCAAATTCACGGACTAAGAGTAAGGTAAATATTTTCAAAAATACTATACATACTATACATACATACTAATCGTCGAGTCGAGTCCGTAGTGGCGCAGTGGCACCAATGTGACTGTGAACTCGACGGTTAAGGATTCGATTTCCATTCAGGCAAATTTATTATTCTTTAATAATATTTTGGTTTCTTCGCTCTAATAATAAGTACACAACACGCAATGCCTTAAAAATTCGGCGGTAAGTAGGAAACGGAGTGTCCTAACACTCATTCCCTCCGTCTACCCTGCTATGTACGAGATACAGTATGAAGCCATAATATAATAAAAAAATCAAACCCTCAATCCACTATGAAGATTTCGTATAACATTATCAATCTTCCTATAGCATATTTTTTATGTCTATTTATATTTATAGTAATTTATAGCTTATTTATATTTATAGAAATTTATAGCTTATGGTAAACAGTGCCATCACCCCTATGACCCACTTATGTGACGACACTAGAAAGTGACATGTCACATGTTACTTAAGTGGCGTATTGTTACTGTGACAGAGGTTGCGTTACTTTGAGATATGCGTGTAATTTGTCCGTCTGTTTGTTTGCTATTTACTATGTCAGAACTCAGGACCATTAATTAAATTTAAAAGCAAAGGTCAAGTGAGTTGAATCACGTAATTGTTGAGTGTTTTTCTATATGTGTACAGTACGGTTAACGAGTTGTGGCTGCTTTGAAGTTAGCTGTAGATGGATGCGCAGATTTAATTTTAGGTTCTTTTTTCTTTTAAGTAATAAGTAAGTAGGTTTCATGTTTGTACTTTCAGATAACTTTGTAACTCAGGTAGGTATATGGGACAATGTGCAACGAGTTCGTTTCCTGCTCGAGGTAATAGGTTACGCAGTAGATAAACGCCACTTATAAGCAATATTTTTCAAAAAATCTTCTACACAAGCTTCAAATCCACTGAAGACATAAAACACATGAGCAAACATTGTACATCTAAAAGTATACCTATAATTTAGAATTTACAATTTAGAAAAATACATCTAAATATATTCAAATCTTAAAACTTTTTAAAATGTAAAATTGTGTCATCTTAAAATACTTTTTGTGTTGCCATAGACAAAAAAAAACACTTGTTTCAAAGCAAAAAATTTCTCACAAGGAAGCAATATTACAGCAGATTGGATTAAATTTATAATTGATCTTTGATAATTTGGATTATGTCAGAGTTTTGCAAAAAATATTAATTTCAACAAGGATTTCCTTCTTAGGGTTTCTAATAAATATTATATATTTTTTTATAGTTGATTTAAGAATCAATATTGTGATTGCCTAAATCCCATTATAAAAGTTATTAAATATATATTCAGGGCTGTTAGACAAAGTAGAATCACATGAATATAATTTTTCAGTTTCCATATTATTTATTGTTAATTAAATGGAGATGCCAGTCTAATAACAGACTATAATTATTTTAAAATAAACCCAAGCAAAGCCCGTTAACAAACACGATGTTCATCTCACTCTCCGTCACTCCGTTCCCCTCGTACCTCCCCCGAAACATTGCTTGTTGTGTAGCAGAACTCACCAAAAAACCGTTGACAACACTTCCAGTTAAAATTTTTAAGCAACCATCATAATGAGAATTTTTACGTGGAATCCTGAACACTCGTTGGGGACCTACCTAGTACGTAACTACATACTATAAGGTCCCTTTAATGAAGTATAAGGCCGCTATTCATAAAGTTTTTACGTCGCTTATATCTACTTAATTCCGTTGCAGATATTTTAATGAGTCGGAACGGTGGTAAGATGTCGCCTTAATTTGAGTACGCAGTTAAAAATAAGTAATAGAAGAGGTAAAGACTTGATTCATATTTGTATTGGGATTAAGTTATTTTCCATAGAATTTCTTATACGAATACATACATAATACCAACTTTAACTTGCGACTTCGCCTGCATGGTTAAATGGAAAGTGTTTTTTTAATATACGTTTAATGTTAACATAAGCAAAATTGGAAATTCTAGCTTATTATTCTAGACAACGAAAATTAAAAGTATGTATAAAACCCCACGACAAATATAACGACACGCGTTTCGTGACACTATTAGGCCCGTATTCCGGCTCTCAAGCGGCAACTCAAGATCGATCCTATGATCGACCGCTCTCAAGTTTAGACTTGAGAGCGGACGATCATAGGATATTGAGTTGTTTTAATATTAATATTAATAAAAACGGCATGTCAAGATCGATCTCAGACTTGAGAGCGATTGACAAATACGGGCCTTACATTATTTTTACTCTAAGATTTTCACCATTCATTAAAAGAAATACAGCCTCTGTAACTTCTTAGAACCACTTCATTAAAATGTTGACACATTTATATGTATAGCTATGTATGTACATATTATTAGTGTTTATCTGTATAGTTATTGTAATTTGCTTGTCTATTCATGCAATTTGCTTTGTTAATAGCGCCAGTAGTCACTTTTAACTGCACTAGAATGCACCTTTAATGCTATTAATTTTGAAAGATATTTTTGATGGATATATATATGATTATCATGATGGATATCTATATGATTATGATACTCAAAGTGCGGCGTTGAGTTCCGCCACTCAACAGATGTGTAGTATTTTTTTAGCTTCACATTGTATCCCTCACATGGTAGGGTAAACAGAGGGAACCTAGTATTAAGTTAAGGGAGTACCCTTTAACATTTTTTTGCCGAATTCCTGAGGCATTACGTTTTGAGTGGCGGAACGACGTGCTTTACTTCGACATCAGAGTGAAGAAATGAAAATATATTTAATATTTATTTCATTTACTGGAGTAAGAATTGAACCCATAATCTGTCGCCTTTACAGTCACAAGCTTGTTCCTCGGCTTCAGTACTGGCCTTATGTAGATACGAGTACTTCTTTCAAAAACGTCATCTGTTACAACTCTTAACATAAACCAACAGAATTTTATTAGATAGCTCGTACCTTTCACCTGTCTGTCTGTTTGTCTGTCTGTCCGTCAATTACCCTTGTACATATCAGAAATAGCACAAAAGTCAAGCGAGGCAATCTTGCGCCAGGATTCTGGGTTACATCGTTAGAGCAAGGAAGAAAATCCAGGGCTCAAAGGTTAATCAAAACGTACCGTGTAAACTTTGAATGATACATTTCCCGGGATGGTTAATTTATGATAAATACAGCGATAAAGTACAGAATTTCCTGTTGAGTGCTTAATTTAGTATCTTTAAATGTTTAGAAGGATATATTAAAATTCCAATATAATTTGAGTCGATTTCTGTTAAAATATTTTACTGATTAAAACCAGTCAGGTCGCAGGGACATAAGCATGCGATTGTAATTGCGACAGGCTGTGGGTTCGATTCCCATTCGAGGAAATAAAATATTTAATTGTTCCAATTCCTCGCACTTCCGCTGTTCAACGCGCATTGCTTCCAGAATTCAGCGGAAAGTGAGGAACAGAAGTGTCTTAATAACTACAGAATGTTTTAACATGAACACTAAATACGCAGCAATTAATTTATCATTTCCGGAGACCTGATAACAAGACATGTTGCGAAAATTTTACAGTGCATGGGTGAGGAAGTATTTTAACAATATATTTTCTACCTACCAACGGTGAAACCAAAGATTCTTAGACATAACTGAGGTTACATTTGTTAAGTGTATTTGCCAGTTAAATGTTAGTGTTATAGTAGAATGCATTCATTTCCATCAGTGAAGAGAAAAGACGTCTCGCCTTTGACCCCCAACTTTCCCCTCGAACTCATCGATCAATATAAATACTAGCACGATTTTGCATACCAATAAAAGGGGGTACATATAAACATAGATCTATTTGAATATGAGAAAGATAAAATAGAAGTATTTTTTAATTAAATTTTAAATTACTTAAATAAACGCTTATCATAAAAAAATTTATACGCCTGAGTGGAGATGGAACCAACGACTATTAACCCCTAACAACTTTGCCAAAACGGCCTCGATACGGATACAGATATTTTTTGTTTTAAAGAAAAAATGATATATTAAAATTAATTAATTTTTTGATAAGCAAGCACCATCATCTTACTTTCAAATAATCTACTATAGATAAAAGCGAATCAACCTATTATATCCAAAGGCTCGAGGCACCGCGGCCTGCGCCAGACTGCCCTTTTACGGAAGGCAGTTTTTGCTACACCTATTGTCGTCTGACGTTTGTATAATACCGACACTAAATCCCTTATGGCAACAAAAACATTATTTCAAATTGCTATTGAAATGTCAAATTAAAATATATACATAGATAAAATATAATTATAGTTAATGCAGAAATAGAGATAAATTCGGATTGGCTGAGATATTTTACATCTAATTTGGATGTGCTTATGTTTATATGAAATATCTTAAAATAAAGCACGGCGCTTAGTTCCGCCATTCATCACAAAATGTCTCCAAAGTTAGGCGGTAGATGGGAAACAGAGTGTCTTCACAGCAAATTCTTTGTCGATACCGGAAATCGAACTGGTACCAAACTAACCTACTATATATGACATCATCACCAGATGGTGGACAATGATTAAATAGGTAACAATAATGTCGATTATAAAAACACGTTAATTGTAATATATAACCTTTAAAGTCTTTTTTATTGATATGGAATGTCAGACATACCAATTATATACTTTACATTGAAACTACGTCTTTGTATAAAATAAATTGCTACTTTTCTCAATAAAGATTATAAAAATATAGAATTGTTTATTATCTTTTTATTAACCTATTAAATTTCCTCGTTCTCTCTATAATACTAAACGCGGCGTTGAGTTTCATAACTCAACACGCAAGTGAAAAATGGAGTGTTGTAGCACTCGGTTAGTAGAGCGTAAGCAAAGCTACATATATAGCTCTATAAGCAATATATAGCAGGATATTCAACGCCGTAAAAAGATGAAAATTTCCGCCGAATTCTGGCCGAAATAATTTGTGTAATACCGACATATCCAATATAATTTCATAAACAAATGTTTTGTACTTGAAAGGCCTGTACCCTCATATATACTCACAATTGAACGAACTCACATACGAAGTCTCACTTATCACCAAATTGTGAAACGAATGATAATAAGAAACCTTACTTAGCTTAGCTTCCGCTGTCTAAATTCTTGAGCTGTTAGAGAGTAGAGAACTATACAATTTATTTCATTTATTCAGAGTTTAGTAAAGAGTCTCTTCTTTTTTGTGAAAAAGTTAACATTTTTAATATTACATTTGAAATTGTCAATTTTATGTTTTCAGCATATTTTTAAGACTTATAAAGTGTTATTTCACAGTGAGAAAACGAACAATACTTTTTTTGTAAACGTATAAAAATGTAGACATAGCGTGATTCGAACCCGCGTCACTTGGAATCCATACAAGCGATCTGCCATTAAGCCATACGTTCTTGTACACTTGTTACCAATTAATTATAACATTCTTTATTGTCTGTTCAAAAAAAATATATATATATATATTTCTAGTTTAATAGTAATAGTGTCATAGACCAACATAATATATATCTAAGTAGTAAAATACTTCCGAGTTAACTGATACGTACTCCGCGAAACTGCCTCCCTTCTCCAGTTTCATAGTAAAACCGCATCCTTAAGATTGCGTGTTTCCGGTTACAGCTAACCACCGTTTGCCATGTGCTTAAGGTCAATGACAGCAGAAGTTATGACAGAAATGCTATGATCTATTAGAATTCTTGTGATATTCTTTGCCTTTTTTCTAATAAACACTCTTGTTGAATAGCGGAATTCAACGCCGTTTTATATCTAACGCATGCAGTGGCCTAGCGTCTGACTGCGTAATGAACTATTTTCATTTTAACAAGAGTTGAACTGCGGCTTTGACTTTCGCCAATCAATAAGAAATATTTAGGACATTAGACAGAAAGTGGGGGAACGGAGTATTATAACACCCTAGCCTAGTGTATAACACTATATTAATTGTATCTAATCTATAAGTACATAACATAAACTATAGTTTTTTTAGATATTTGGACTAACCTAACCTACCCTGATATATGCAATACACATCTAGAAGCATTTTTTTTATATTATAGTATTGTATCACTACAGTTTTTCTTAGAAGTTACAAATAAATAGCGTTTTACTGGAAAACATAATCATTTGGAAACAGAGTGGTTAGTGGATACGTGAACAAAATATTTAATTTGTCTGTCCCGTTATGTTTGTAGTTGAGCAATACGTGTATTGATTAAATGCATTGCTTCGTTAGAAGTTATTAAGCAAAAGACTTTCTCTAACTCTATCTAATTACTAACTCAGAGTCGTCAATTATTATTTTACTGACATTAAATTGTTATAAATATTACATACCACCGTGAGGGCACCTGCCAACTGTAAACTTGACAGATTACGGATTCCTTTACGGATGGACTTGAGGAAATAAACTTTTAGGCAATATTTTCGTTTCCTCGCTCTGATAATAGACTTCAGCATAGAGTGGGGAGCAGAGTTTCTTAATACTAGGGTTTCTCGGCGGTACCTTCCTACTTGCGAGTAGCTTCCTACAGCATTAAGCTGGGTAGGCACAGGGAACCTACCTACCTAACTTTATGTCAGGCTTTAACCTTGATGCCAGAGCGAAGAAATGAAATTATTAAAAATATATATTATTTCCTCGAGTGGGGATAGAACCAATAACCGTCGCGTTACACTCACACCTAAGTGCCCCTGGGCCACGACTCTACAATATAGTATAGCTATATGAAAAATAGAGGAAAATCAGATTGAATTATGTCAACGGAACAGAAACCTCGACTCAATGTCCTTCGTGTGTATCAAAAGCATAAATCTATGTCGTTATATATTTAGTGACGACATTAACTAGTGATGATCTCACCGCGTTTTTGCGTGACTTCTTTTGTTTGTTCACTCTTTTAAAACGTCCTTATCTGTTATTAGACAAACTGTTTATATATGTATGTATGTTTGTATAACTAAATAGTACCTAAATATATTGAATTCGTAAACTATTCAGGATTTGTCCGTCTTTGTTGTTCAAGCGCGGCGTTGAATTCCACACTTAACACGCAACAATATTGGACTTACATATTTGTAACTGATTTAAGAAAACGAGGTTATCAATTTGACTGTATTTCAGAACTTTTAACTGATTGAACCGATTTTGATGATTCTTTTTTTATTGAGAGAAAACTAGTGCTTCTCATATGGTTCCATTTTAATTTGCTCCATTTCTGACAATGGCATCAAAGCATACATTTAAGGGTACGTTGATGCAAGCTTGGTTAGTTTCTTATTATGGGATCCGGTTGAAATTGAAGAAGTCAGTTTTTTTTCTGTAAAAATTGTTTTTATTTTAAACTAGTTTTGTATCAAATTTCAACGGTCAGTATGTTATTATTACAGATATTTTCTAAACAATTAAACATACATTTACCTAATTGCTTCATTAACCAAAACGATATAAAAATAATACATATATACAAAAAAAACTTTTATATCACAGAAATTTTACATATACTGACATATACTGACGCCACTAAAATCCGATAGTTTACAAACATTTAAGTCACATTCCGTTGACGGTAATCTCAACGAAACAATGCTAGTATCCGTTAACATTGTTGCGATACGATTAAAGTGGACATTCCCCATATTTGGTCACAGAGTCTTCCTATAAGCGTATCTTTTTGTATTACATCAGAAGTATATATTACTGAACAACATAGCTCCATATTAATATATACTCTTTATAAATATAAAAATCCTATATATTTATTACATACTAGTGGGCGCGCGCAGCTTCGCCTGCTTATTTGCACCCTTAGGGATGAATTCTAAGAAACCACGAAATACAACGTGTATTTCAATGAAATATATTTAAGAGCCTGTATTTACAATTTTATAAAAATCGGTGCAGATTATTTTTTTTTCCATACAAACTTTAAACCTATTTCACCACTTTAGGGTAAAAATTTTTCAAAATCCCTTCTTAGTCCAGGATGTCCAGATTACGAAAGTAAACATTTGTCCAAATTTCACGTATCTATCATCACCTCGCGTGCGTCTTACCTCAGTCAGTGAGGAGAAGTCCTTTTATATATATATAGATTATTTACAAAGAGGTTTATTTTTTTGTTAAGTTTCACGCTGTAGCAGACAGATGGAACCTATTTTTAAGACTCTATTCCCCTGGAACTCATCTTCTCATTCTCTACTTCGCAGACCGCGAAAATGAAAATAATTTATTTCTCCGAGTGGGAACCGAACCCACAGCCGCGGCCTCTAAACGTTATGTTTAAATACAATATTACAACGTTACAAAGAAAAAAACAAAAGTCTAATTATATATTAGACTTTTGTTTTTACAAGCTAAGCTACAAGTAGTATAAATGTAATGTCAAAGAGCGTTCGTTGTAATCCGACAACGACGTACGTATCGTCGCTGACATCTTGTTACGTGCGTCCGTACGTACATCATACTGCTTGGTACAAAATTAAAGATTTTATAATATATATGAAACGAAATGGTAAATTTCGTTTGTATATATATATATTATAAAAGTAATTGGTAAGCGCGAGTCGGATTCCACCAACGAGGGTTCCGTAATCCGTATTAATTTCAGGATTGTAAGTCAACAGGAAGTTTAACTCATAAAAATTGACAAACTTAAGTTTGAGCATATGCAAATGTCAATTGATATGTGTTTTTTTCTGTAATATAAATTTCAATATTTCGTAATTTTCCTTTACATTTTCTGTAATTTGTTACTTGCCAAATCTTATACCTACTGTAGGCCCATGGAAAAAAATGCTTCTTCAAAAAAATTCTTCAAGAATTTTGATATATGTTCTCATTTAATAAGAAATTAACTACAAATATAATTTTGTAATAACTTTTTTCTGTGTAGAATACCTAAAAATGTTCACTTTTTTTATTTTTCCTTTGTACGTACTCAGTAGTTCATATAGTCAGTGTGTTAGCGATACTGTCATTATACATCTTTTTTTATTATACTAAGTATTATAATATTCATTTTTGTTTTGTTTCAGATTCAGCAAATACAAAGTTATAGAAAGGCACGCACAACTATTTAAGTAAGTATATGTAATATTATATAATTATATGTAGTTATATATATAATATGAATAATAACATAAAATAACTATAATAAAACTGTAACTCAATAGTGTTTGTACATGGAAGATATGTAAATGAGAAAATCTAATACTGGGAGCATTTATAACACTAGGTTCCCTCTGCCTGCTCTGCTGTGTGCGGGAAACAGCGTAACGCTAAAAAAAAAGAAAAAATTATGCCACGAGCAGCAATCCAACCCACTACCATCTTGTTTACCATCAGTCATATTGCCTTACAGTCAATATATCAAAATTTAAATATAATTTGCATTGCGCGTTACAAAGTCGACCTAGAAAGCTAAGTTAGATGGCGAGATAAGCGAGCCCTAGATAACCGGGATCTTTAACTATACTCAGGCTATATTTCAATGTGACGAACTGACATTATCAAACCAGCCCTTCTAATGTGCCGCGAGGCAAATACGTAAATAAAACTGCTTATACAAAATAATTGGTCTTTATTTATACTGCTTTATTTTAGATATATGTAGATACTAGTGGATCCGAACGCAGCTACGCCCGCTTAAACTATACGAATATTTATTAAATATATTTATGAAATTAAATTCTGTTTTCAATAGAGAGACGCGTTTAGCAAGCTCATTTTGGGTGACGTTTCTCAACAAAAGACTTTGCAAATCGTGGCTTAGCAACGGTCGCATAGCGACCGTTGTTATTAACATGGCGGAATAAATTGCATGTCAAATGAATAAGTATTTTAATATATTGGTGTATATCGAAAATATTACAAATATGAGAAAAAAAAGTATCCTATGTTCATCCCGAGACCCTCAAGTATCTCTATATGAGTATTTTATCACCATTAAATCAGCGGTTTGGCCCCGTTTGCGTAAAAGACAGACAGACAGACAGAGTTACTTTCGAATTTATAATATAGGTATGGATTGACGTCAGAGATCTGACTTCACATATTTAGATAGTCATAGGTTCAAATCACATTGCATTAAATGTATATATTTCGCACAGTAACAGTTTTCAACACTCACAAGTCACAAATTGGAATATAGGAATACTATACCAATGAAATTAAGAATTATTTTTTATATATAATTACTATTTCATTAAATCTGCTTAACAGATAATCATTGACTAATATACCTAAGTATTAAGTAAGAAATTCTCATATCACTCTTAGAAAATCCCACGGTAAAATTACATTGATTCAATATCTAAAAAAAAGCACATAATAACAACCTTCTACGAAAATTAAGCATATACTAATAGAGCGCGACTAACGTTCATTAAAAAAAATAATTGAATGATTTTCAAAATATCCCATCGCCCTTTGTACGTAGAATATACTCATACAGTAGAATCGATTCTTAAAATCGATAATTACCACAGACAAAAGAGAAATGTAACAACACTATCGATACAAAAGTTTCTATACCTTTAGAGATGTGCCGCCTAACAAAAGATCGATGTCGACTCGCGGGTGGTTTCGATGTTATAAATAAATTATTTTTAATTGAAACGTCAGTCAGTATCGGGATGCGCGTGACTTGGTAAGATTTTTTTCTTTTATTCTACTTTGAACGCTACACGTTTAATAACGTTGTTTGAACTAATTAAATAAAGGCATAGATGGTTGAGGTTATAGATTAAAATGTCAATTGGAGGAATATTTATATTCTTCATGCAGCCAATACACCGATTTTTTTAAGGTGCCACTTTAAAGAAGAAACTTTAAAAAAGACCGATTAATTAAATTAAATCATAACAATTAATTTTCATAATATTCTTTTTTATTATGCATAAGTTTCTTTTAAATTTCACTCTTACCCCTAGGGGGGTAGTTGAATTGTTGTTAAAAATAACCCAAAACAAAATTATCTTACTATTGCTTCATAATCGATCAGATAGGAAAAACAAAAAAATCTAAATATATAACAAAAATTCTAGAATTATTACATAAGAATGGTTTTAAATGCTATCGTTTCTCTCAAAACGAGGTCACCCATCCACTTGGCAGGTTAAGTTGCTTCACCAAATTCATTAGACTTAAAAGCTTAATTCTATAAATAACAGATGATCTCATACTTCAAATTAGATAATATTGGACTAAATTTCAAATATTTATTGCTAATTTATTCAATTCGGTAATACGACCTACCTCAATGCTCCGTCCGTTACTTTCTATTCTGTAAACAGGTTATTTTAAACCTTACTAAGACAGAGTAAGGTTAAAGTCAATTTGCTCTATAACTATAGTAATTAAACGTTCTTCAGATTCTTCGTTTTTAAGTAATCAATGTTAGTTTTATTTCCGTATTATTTCTAGTACACACAGTGGTGAGGTGATATTGCTGATTTTATTTAAAGGTCCTTACGAAATGGATTTTCGGCTAGAGAAACAGAGAACAGTTCCAAAGCCCGGCGATGAGTTCCACTCATCACCCAATGGCTCGAAAAATTCTACGAAAAGTGGGTAACGGAGGGTCTTCACGTTCTGGTAACCCACTAATCTCAGAACCACTGATAAATTATTTTTATACTGAATAGACAGACCATTTTTAGAGGAAGGCTGATATCACAAAACATTCATCACTTCGGCCAAAATTCAAGTATAGGCTTCTATTTAACCACGCGGACGAAACCGAAAGTCAAAACTAGTATATAATACAATCCTAGAAATCATTTAAATGAACAGAACCAGATAGTAATAAATATTATTAATAATCCAGAGCAGCAGTACGTAACTAAGCTGATTCCCACGCTTTGCGTTTAGCTCGCCGATCATCGAGATAGGGTAAATATTGAATGAGATTACAAATAGACAGGTAAATGAAGTGTCGAGATCATGGAGTCATGATTGTTGTGAGTATTATAATTAATATTTATATTCTGTTCGTGAACTTGTAAGGAGAATAAGTATAGGATTCTTCGTTTTATAAAACACTGCATGCTGATCAGCTTCACGCTGTATCCCGCACACAGCAGGGTAGGCAGAGGGAACCTAGTGTTAAGACAACCGTTCTGTCGAATTTTGTCGCAGTGTCTGTAAACAGTTGTTTTAGATCGACCTCAGTGGGGGAAGTGAATTATAAGTAATTCTTCTCAGCTGAGCTATACTGATAAACCTGAAGCAAAAAAAAATGAAATGAAAAGCGCAGACCAGAAACAATAGTATCACCCATGTCAATATTTAAATAACGCCAATTAGACCTATATATACAACAAACATAATAGTCCTTCACTGGGAATTGATTCCACGATCGTAGAAATAATACGAAATATACTAATAAAATGATATCCAAAATTACAGAAAGATTACAGTGCATACCGTTGCACGCTTCGATCTTTCAAATAATGCAACGGATTTTAATGAGATTTTCAATTAATCTGTAGTAATAATAACATATTATTATTATTATTATTCTTATTATATTATTAATATAAACATAATTTAATATACATATACGTACAATCTATTCGGATGAGTCGCAAGCGCAAATCTAGCACAATATAAAACAGCAATGCTATTACAAAATAACTAAGTCCATCTCAAACGTTGGTAGATAAGTTCCGTGTTATGGCGAAGGCGTCACGAGCCACCATAAAGTAAGTTAGTTACCGTCACGCCTGTTCACGCTTTCAATTACTGACTACCGATATCTTAGATGTTACCTGCCTTTGGAGGGATCTGAAATCGAATGGCACTAAGGGTCCCTGGAGCATTTAAGCGATTCGGAATCGTATTACTTTTTTTATTATAAATAATTTTATCGTGGAAATCCTTGGGGAAGTTCCGGAAGTTCCTACAAATCAAATTCGCCATCCCCGATAAGTCAAATACCAGAATTTGCTTAAAAAAATACTAAGAAAGTATTATAAAGAAAACGTTTTTACTAATATATAGGTAATATTATTATTAATAACAGTTAAAATTATTACCAAAATATAATCTGTGGGTGGCCAACAATTTACACAGCTAATAGCCTATTGTCGACGTACAAGAACATAGTTGTAGCTGTGAACTCAACTTACCTCATGCTTTGAATAGCTTATAAATTGAACCTTAATTTTGTCACTGTAATAAAAGGTTTATTCAGTGCCGTTAATGGTCGTTATTTAGACGCCATCGTGTCGTAATTTAGAAGGTATGGTGATGATCGCGGGTTCACGCAAAAGACCGTGCAAAGTGGAGTAGGTTGAGTAGGAGGGCAGACCCTGGCAATAGCCGGGATTAATGCCAAGAGGAAGAAGGTGATGATCGTGGGTTCGAATTCGGGCAGAAATATTAATTCATAAGAGCTAAGAGAAAATTAGATTAGTGTAGGTTTGTTTTTTATATATATATTTTTATTTTATCGAACATGTTCTGTAGTAGAGTTGGCGCCTATGTTCAAGGGCGGATTTCAACGCCGTGCTATGTCTTACCATTTTAAATTACTGTCAAAGAAAATATTAAACGCTAGGCAAAGTTAGGGGAGTTTACTAATAACAATCTGCCATACTTCTAAATAACATTGAAATCTTACAATTTTTCAGTCAATAAACGTAAAATAGAGGTAGTTCTATAAAAAAAATATAATGACTTCCATACTAAAATATAAATGTAAATGCTTACATTAATGAATAAACAACATTTTATATGTTTATCTTTAATTTCATAAACAAAATAAAGGAAGGAATTACTGGAAAGAACCAAATGAAATACGCAAATAAACCCACGTGGGCAATAAAAATAAAATAATAATATCTTAAAATGATTACGCACATCGTCTTTGTTCAACGAATGTTCCACAAGCCAAGGCAACAAAGTGGATCTGCAAACTGAAGGTTCAGTGTATTTTTAGCATCACGCTGTATCACGCATATGGCAGGGTAGGCAGAGGGAACCTAGAATTAAATTCAACGAAAATTGGAAAACGGTTGCTAGCTGACTTCTCTCTGCCTCCCTTAAAGCCTTAAATAAAATAAGGCGCTGATATACGCCACATAAAGCAAGAAAGACATTCAGTTTCTAAAAATGGTCGAAAAATGAGTGGTTAAAAAGAATATCATGTTTTTTCCTATTTTTTTATTCGATAACCGTAAATCTTAATTTTTAAAACAAATATATGAACCCTGTACTGTAATATCCTTAATACTTAGATGCATCTAAACATGGTGAACAGTTAAAATTAATGTACCTACTTAAAGGGCTTCTAACGTTCTCACGTAGAGGTGTGTTGAGGAATTTTCACACTGCGAGTATAATTAATGAAAAACATATACTTATTCATCTAACACCTTTAGCTATACGTATAACTGTAATGTGTACATGCTTGTGTTTTTTTAGTTCTTATTTTTATATTATAATATAATACATTATTATATATTATATTTTGGTGGTTTAATAAGATACAGAAATGCAAAGTTAGTTTTAAATATATTTAAGAAGTGACCAATGTCTAAGTTCGAGCAAATGAAAATAATAAAGTTCAATAATAATAAAAAATTACACAGAATTAAACAAATAATAAAATATCCCAAAACGTAACATCAATAAGTAAAAAAAAGAAAGAAATAATACACTCCGTTCCCCATTTTCCTCGAAAATTTTTGAAATATCGTGTGTGGAGTTGCGGAACTCAACGTCGCTACGTCTACCAAAATGGGAAAACGAAAATAATTTAAATATAACCAAAAAAAATGATCATAATTAATAATAATAATAACAAGGTGCTAAAAAATAACCCATAAACTAACACACAGATATTATAAATCTGAAGCATTATCTGCAAGGTATATCTCTCCATCCATAGACATTCCTTAAGGAGTTGTGTACGCTATATCGTAAAATATGGGAGCAACAGTTCTTCTAACAATGAGAACTTCGCAATTTATTATGACGATTACAATCGATGATATTAAAGCTTCGTTTGTGTAATTCAAGTTGGCTAGTACTTGCTCTAGCGGATGTGGGTTTTTTTATATTATTTAAAAATTTTAGCACACAGCCGCGTAGACAGAGGGAACCTAGTGTTAAGACACTCCGTTATCGCGTGCTAAGCCGCGATTCAATATTTCATTTCCTGGATTGGAAATGGAACCAACAAGCTATCGTCTGTACAATCACACTTTGTGCCCAAGATACTTAATTATTGCTTTAAAATATAAATGTTGGTAATGTCAAATCCATCCTTAATTTCAAACATAAAATAGAAAATATATAACAAATATATGATTCAAGAGTTCGAGTAGAACTCAAAACTAATATCCTTAATATAATATGTCAGTAATATGTCTCTAAAATTCCAGGTAATGACCAAACTGACCATACAATTTATATACACTAATATACGAATATCTCTGGCTTTTGTAATCTAAAGTTATCTTTGCAGAATCGCAGTAATATATCCACTTTACGAGGCGTGATTAATGAACATTTCACAGTTCTTAGAACAGCCATTTAAAATATTTGTTCTAATACGTTATCTCAGAATATTATAGAAAGAAAGTTATTTCACGGCTATATATATGTAATAGCAACGATGACATGAATGTTTGTTCGACATATGAATTTATGCAATTTACTTTACATTCTTCATTCTCATTTTTACGCATTTCTCGGATTTAGCATGGTGAGAAGAGAAAACTTGTCTATTCAAAACTTTATTCTTTCTTTTGCCTTAACATTTACAAAAAATAATAATGAAAGATTCTATGCCACAGTTCAATCATTAAAATTTAAAATATTAAACACCTTCACTATTTTTCCCGCACAGCAGGACAGGTAGAGAGAACCTAGTGTTAGAACACTTCGCTTCTAATTTCCGCCTAATTTTTCGAGATATTGCATGATGGATAGTGGAACTCAACGCAAGAACTACTCTATTCAAATCTTTTAAATTTATATGTGAGTAAAAACCTTCGAGTTCCAGTGCGTTACGAAGACCTCAAAATATTAAAAGAATATTTTTTTACTTGCCATATCAAACAAAGCACTGCCAGCAGGTCCGGTTCCGACCCAATTCCTCGTAACAGGCTATCATAGGCCGTTTATCATATCTGACCGTTATCTACTATCGTCGTTTAGACCGTTGTTCAGTTTGCCATTCGCCCTTGCAATTTGAGGGCAACGGTCGAAACGTTTTAAATTGCATTTGATTATTTTATGCCTTTATAATCCAAAGTACACGTTATTTAATTAAAATGAACATTTAATATAAATATATTTTTCAATTTTACTTATAGCGTGACTTTTATAAATTCAGTTTGACTTTCTATTTGTTTTATTTTCCTCTTTTATAATCTAGAGATGTATTTTTTGAATAACATAAAATTTTCTTAATGTTACCTAACTTTTACATGTTTTATTAAATTTCTTATATGTCAAAAAGTGTTACTTTAACAAGTAATAGTGGAATCCATTACCATCTTATCAAATAATTTCCAACTGAACAACGATAGTCATTTTCAACTTAAAAATAATAATAAAGTATATAAATACAGTTTAATTTCAGGTCTTAGGCGTCCACATTTTTTTTTTGTCATCACAGATAATAAAATTTCAATGGCGGAATATAATTGACACCCACAACAAATTACATAACAACGTCCTTTCACGATTTAAATGGCTTCTTTCGAATGAAATCATGCGCAGGAGTCATTTATCGAATGACACTTAATAACACACTGTGTAAATATAGAACATGAAATGTGAAATAATTAACTTTATTGTAAGTAAGATACTGTAAACATCTCAATTTGAAATCTTATCAGGCAAAGAGGGAAACCGGGGACCTAGTGTTAATGCACTCCTTTCTCATCATAACACTTCCAATTCCCACTATCCGCACAATTCTGGAAGCATTACGTATTGAGTTGAATGGCGGAACGCCGCGCTTCAACACGTCATCCAGAATTCGGCAGAAAATGGGGAACGGAGAGTCTCACACTGGATTGCCTCTGCCTACCCTTCTATATGCTAAAAACAAAGTGTTGTGATGACGTGAAAAGTATCATGTTAAAAAACTAATCGACTCAATTCATAAACAATTAAATATATCTTTATCACGCTTTAAATTTTTCACATGTATTGTAGTAAATAAACATCGTAAATTTTTATTACTTTCGAATAAAAACATACGATATGTACCATCTGGCGCTAGAATGGTTGTTTTTTGGTTGATTGCTCAAAAATACTTTATAGCGTTTTAAAAGCTTATTTTTTACGCTTTATTAGCTTAATTTAAAAGCGAATGTTTTTGATTTCGTTAGATTATAAATATGATATGATTTTAAGTCTGCTCTATTTGGATTTTTAGTAAATTCATATTGTAATCTCATGTAGCTAAGAGGGGCACAGCGTGTAATCTTCAAAATCTGACGCTGAGCCTCTAGGGCTCTGACGCTCTAGGGGTATTTGCTTGCCCCTTGCCCCTTCTGGTAACCAAGGGTGGCGTTAAGTTTCGCCATTCAAAATACAATGTCTCGAAAACATAGCGGAAAATGTACATAGAGTGTCTTAACACTCGGTTCCTACCCTGCCCTGCCCAAAGGGATACAGCGTGAAGCAAAAAAAAAAAACAGAAATTTCTTCCAGAATTAACACATGCATAATTGCATATTTAAACTACCCAAGCATCCCGAAGCGAATGCCGATAGGTACATCGATACAGACTCAATATGNACCGTAAATTTTTATTACTTTCGAATAAAAACATACGATATGTACCATCTGGCGCTAGAATGGTTGTTTTTTGGTTGATTGCTTAAAAATACTTTATAGCGTTTTAAAAGCTTATTTTTTACGCTTTATTAGCTTAATTTAAAAGCGAATGTTTTTGATTTCGTTACACTATAAATATGATATGATTTTAAGTCTGCTATATATGGATTTTTAGTAAATTCATATTGTAATCTCATGTAGCTAAGAGGGGCACAGCGTCTAATTTTCAAAATCTGACGCTGAGCCTCTAGGGCTCTGACGCTCTGGGGGTATTTGCTTGCTCTGGTAACCAAGGGTGGCGTTAAGTTTCGCCATTCAAAATACAATGTCTCGAAAACATAGCGGAAAATGTAGATAGAGTGTCTTAACACTCGGTTCCTACCCTGCCCTGCCCAAAGGGATACAGCGTGAAGCAAAAAAAAAAAAGAAATTTCTTCCAGAATTAACACATGCATAATTGCTTATTTAAACTACCCAAGCATCCCGAAGCGAATGCCGATATGTACATCGATACAGACTCAATATGAAAACATGGCTCCCAATTAAAGACCGACAACCAACTAATGACTTATCTGAACATTCGGAAATTGTATACAGTGCAATTTACTAAGAGAATAGCTATACTAAAACAGATTTTGATTCATTAGATTTATTAAGAAAAGTAACGGTGTATGTAGTTGTAAATAGTTTGTATGCCTGTAGATTAGTCGTGGGTGTGCTTCACTAATTTGGGATGAAAAATACGGTACGGAACGTACTTTGATGGGAACAGATTGACTTAACACTAGGTTCCCAGGTACCTCCGCCTAATATGAATTATTGTTAAAGGGTAAAAGGTGACCTAGGGTTTAGTCCTCCACGCAAACTGAAAAGCGCTCGATATAATTTCATTTAAGATTATGTTTTACGTAGTAAGAGGAAATCATAATATTTTTTTATTATGAACTTAACTTAAAATAAGTTTCTAACTTACTACGAATCCAGCGATCCTAACCCAAGCATTCTATCATCATTTAGTCTAATAGACCAATGTATTAAGCGCCTAAGTCATTTTAATCCATACCTATATCATAAATTCGAAAGTAAGTCTGTCTGTCTGTCTGTCTGTCTGTCTGTCTTTTACGCAATCAGGGCCAAACCGCTAATTCAATTGTGATAAAATACTCATATAGAGATACTTGAGGGTCCCGGTATGAACATAGGATACTTTTTTTCTCATATTTATAATATTTTCGATATACGAGTATATCCAATATTAAAATACTTATTATTTTACATGCAATTTATTCCGCCATGTTAATAACAACTGTCGTTGCTAAGCAACGATTTGCAAAGTTTGTTGTTAGAAAACGTCACCCAAAATGAGTTTGCTTAACGCATCCCTCTATTGAAAACTGAAAATAATTTCGTAAATATTCGTAGGTATAGTTCAAGCGGGCGTAGCCGCGCTCGGGTCCACTAGTAAATATATAAATGGATATACCGAAAAAAAGGTAAACAAATTTAAAAAAAACCTCGTTATCTTCAATCAACTCCTCGTTATCACGTAACAGCACTGTCGCTACGACGCTACCAATTAGCTAAGCCACCTGCCCGCCGTGTGATTTAGGTCACTCTAATTAGTCCGGGTTCTTAGACGGTCAAGGTTCATTGTGCTTCCTCCTATTTAGATACAGATTTCCTTTGAAAATTAGAAAGAGCTGATTAATATGAGAATGGTGTTTTTATCATTTGTTTTTTTTTTTAGTTTCCCGTGAGTTTACTGCTTACAGCAGGGTAGGCAGTGGAAATCGGTTAAGACATTCCGTTACCCACGCAACTTTTTCAAAACATTATGTGGAGAAGTGAAAATATTTTATCCGCTACTTCCGTTCCCGGAAAGTGTTCCCCCGAGTTCTGGAGACAGCATCATCATCAGGAAATTAAAATACTAAATATATCAATTTCTCAAGTGGAAATCGAACCCATAGCCTTCTTGTTTAACTTATTCTAGCTCAGTAAGGAACAAATCTGTAAATGTTGCGATAATTATACATCATGCTGATAGCGGCCAATACAGGCCTATTTAAGGTATCAGCCTAACAAAGAAACGGTACACTTACTAGTTGCCCTTATATTAAGTTTTAAACAGCCTTTATTTAATGATCGTGTGAGATAATAATTTTCCAAGTTGTAATTTTGATTATATTTTTAATTATTTTTTAGATTTTTTGTGCATCTTCTGTCATGATTGTTTTTTTTTTTGCTCGGGTTTGTAGCCCACGCCTATTTAATGTATGGAAGTAAAACCTAATACCATATTTCCGCTAAATAAAATTCTTTCATACATATGTACACGCACAAGTACTCGTATGTACGCAATACGCTCATAATATATTCATTTTATCAGATTTTATCTTATTTTCTCCATCTCAAGGAGAGAAATAATCTCTCTCTCTCTCTCTATTTTTATACACACAAACACATTAACACTAACACTATCTATCCATCTTAATTATGAAATCTAAGGAAGTCTAACAGTAAGTCTTACAGTAAGAACAATCTCTTATCAAAGCTTTAAGCGAAACAGAATTGCAGTAGTTATAATTATATATTCCACTGATAGTACAATCGATCAGATAAGACTAGATTTAGGAATACTGCCTTAGAATGGCTCTAGTAACACTTAAGATTACTATTTATTATGTTGTTATGAATATTATATATATATATATTAGAATATTTCTCAAAATTAATAACTTTGTGAAAACTTCAAAATCAGTTGTAATTCCTTTTATAATTTTTTTAAAAGTTACTTTATTTATTTAATAATTATTTTTTTATGAATAAAAAAAAATCAAATGACACTGACCCACACAAAGAAGTAACAAAACAAAATGTAAAGAATAATAATGTTTTTACTAAAACAGAGAGCCGAAAACTGTGATATCTATTAGATCTCACAGGTAAAAGATATTAATCTTTTACAAAATGAAAACCTAAAAGCAAGGTGCAAGAATGCTTATAAACCGTATCGGATTAGCAACATGACGACGATATATCGATTATTCGCTACTATTATCATTTGTTACATTTCATATCGATACTCGTATGCCTCGCGTTATTAATGTTAGCCTATTAGGGCTGCGACGAGAATAAATGTGGATACCAAGATTTATTTCTGTGAATTACTTTTATATTACTGGAATGTATGAGCAATTAATAATAAATGGTGTTTTATTTTTTTATGTTTTTATATTTATGACATTTCAATAAAAATAGACACCAGTAATTTAGATTTTTTTTTCTTTTCCCCCTTCTTCCTCCGTCCTAAGGCTCTGTAAAATTACTCTAGCTTCTTTGTACGTTGCAAAGAAGCTCTTTTAAAGAATTTTATTTTAATCTTATTGCAGAGGGCAAAGTAGGATTAAAACTCCCTATTTACCCTATTGCTAATATTATAAATGTAAATAAAATGAATGTAAACAGGTTGCACGTTCGATTCTGACTTGAGGAAATAAAATATTTAATATTTTCATTTTTTCGCTCTCTTGTTGAGGCAAAGTGAATTTATCATGCCTTCAAAATTTGGCAGAAAATGGAGAACTGAGTGTCTTAACATTAGGTTCCCTGTGCCTACCCTACCGGACAAAACGAGAAACTAAACAAAAACCACGCGCTATAGAACAAAATGTTTTTACAAAGATTATCTAACCACATACAGTAATGTCCCCATTAAATATCTAATTACGACCGAGCTTACAAAAGTGGCGATCTAGGAAGTGTATCTCAAGTGAAAACTTTCATCGGCTAGTATCCAAGCAGGAACTTATCGGTGCTCATAAACGTAATAAACAAGTTAAAGTGAGACGTACACTGGGAATTATTGAAATTATTTTATATTTTACTTTATTTGGATTATTTTTTGTGGTACCACCAGACCCCCTCTTCTTAGTTTTCAACCTTTAAAAGTAGCGTCTTAGGTTTAGAAACGAAAATGTATCGTAAAAATAAAACTTACAATTAAAAAACTGATAGTTGGAAAAAAAATAATTAGAAGGCTCTACTACTTCATATATAAGAAATCGATTACTGCATATTTGCCATAGTTACATAGTGTTTATATAGATAGTAAGTTGTCCTCCTTCATTTACATTCGTACTGACTTATTTTATATTTAAAATTAGTTACGAGAAAAAATAGGATAACATAATATATATACTAAGAAAGTTTACTCAAAAATAGAAAAAAATATTGCTTCACGTTGTATCCCGCACATAGCAGTGTAGGGTATCTGTGAAAAGTGAAAAGACATTTCATTCACTTACCGCTGAATTCTTCAAATATTTCTTATTAAATAACGAAACTTAACGCCGCAATATCACTTATTAATATTAATAATTTCTTCTCAATGTACGTTTCTAAAGACAATATGGTACCTAAATACTGATCGTAAACCAGCCGCCGACACCTGCATTTAACAGTTACTGTAATCAGACGATGTATTATCTCGTTCCAGGCTGTATAACAACGTATTTTAGACGTCAAGGCTTTTGTGTTTTCTTTTGTTTTTTACTAATAATAGTAGGTACCTATATGAGTTTTTTTTAGTAAGGGTGGATAGGGTTAGTAATTTATAAATTTAAAAAAACATACTCTATATAAAATGTACCTACAGGTTAGTTTATGGATTTTAATTTTGCCCAACTAGTCTAAGATGAGGATAAGAATTGAACCTATAACCGGACCGGAAATACACAATTTTTTTGCTCAAATATTCCCAAAATTTCTTACTAAATAAGAATAAACATGTATAAAATATAAATAGCCTTACCTAAAAAACCGTCAGAAATCAACCCCTTACTACCTTTAACCACGAAGTAAGAATCATCCGAAGAATAACAGTAGGTACGGCGGATAAATCGAGGGCTTCCTCAGTTTTTTCGCATTGTTTACTCTCGGAAAATAAAATATCAATAGTAAGAAAAATCCTAAAAAGCAAATCTGCGCAGCCATTCACAACTATCGTCAGTGCGGCCACAACTCGTCGGCTGTACTATACTACACTGATTGGCCAGTTTATAAATCACCATTCTGATTACCGGGCAACGACAGGATAACTGAGACAACATAATATATTTTAAAGGTTATACGCTAATGTCGTTATTTAGAACCCCCGACACGCCTAGAAATGATTTAGGTTTCGCAATCTGAGAGCTCTATTTAGTAGGCTTGTGAGCCAATATTAGATATTTGTTTTAATAATTTGTTTGAACTCCTTTCTCTCGCATATAACACATAGAGAATCTAGTGCTAGAACACTGTTCTCTGCTTTCCAAACATCGCGTGTTTGTTGGAACATAACGCCGCACTAAAAACTGAAAAAGAATTAAAAAGCTGTAATGTATACTTTATATTTTTAATCATCTCCCAAATATCGGTAAAAGGATCAAGTTTATGTATTTACGTACTTAGTCAATTTAAAATATATTAATTTTGAATTAAATAAACATATAATTTTTTGTTCATTATTATGTAACAACTCTATTTATCTACTAGTAAAAAAAAAAACAACCGTTAGAAAATATTTACCTACGATTAACTTAACTGAAAGTACCCGAGCAGTATCTATCAACAATTAAAGTCAATTGCAGCCTCCAATCAAACTATATTCCCATAGATTTCTAAGATTTCTTACCACGATGTTAACATTGCTACAAAAACCAATATAGAAAAACTTACTTCTCTCCAAAGAAATATGGATGAAGATATCACAGCATCTTTCATCTCAACTAACTATTAAAAAAGAACCTAGCTTAACCGTTCCATTTTGGACTTTATCCCGTTAAAATACGGATAATTTTGGATAGTCGTAGTGAGTTTGTTAGTTAATTCAAGGTCGGTAGTATTATATAGCGTGCGTAGCAAATCGGATGTGAAGAGCAGATGTCAAAACAGATAGTTATTGCGTGAAAACGCTTTTAGATTACGAAGTACGAGTTTATCTTTTATCACAGGAAATAGCTAGTTCAATTTGTTGAGATTTATAGGAATGTATTTTGTTTATAATTTCTCTGTTGGAGGGTAGGCAGTGTAAACACACTTACTTTTCTATTGTCCGTCCAATTTTTGAGACGACTCTGAGGCGATTTGTTTTATTTTCATAAGAAGCAAAGAAAAAGTGAAGAAATAAAATTATTTTCTTGATTGGAAATCGAAATCTCGACCATCGTGTTTAGATACACGCACTGCCACGAATAGTGTATTTAAATATGTGTTATTTGTAGAGCAACTTTGTTTTTCTTTTTAATTTGTGGTCTTGAAGCAAATTAAAATTATTATGAAGGCATAATAGGTTAGGCAATTTCTTCATCCCCAATCTGACAACGACGTTAACTTTCCGTAGATACTCCGTTCCTCACGCACCACCCTATTTCCGAGACATTACGTAGAGTAGAGTGTCGTGCTTTGTCATGTTATGAGAGCGAGGAAATAATTCATTACCCGTGTGTGAATGATCAAATACTCTAAAAATAAATATTTTTTGTAGAAATCCGCTTTAATATCTACGCACAACAGAAAAACTTAAATCAACCGTCTCATTTACTGGATAATTATTTTAGAAGTAAACAAAAAACGATCTGCTACTTGTGGCTTGAACTGACGGGTCAAGGTTAATACTCCCATAAGCCAAGAAACCTTGTGAAATATTAATAAAATCGTTTCTTTATATATAATAATTACATTTTTAATGTTGGCAGAAGGAACCTGGGAGGCTAGTGTTGGGACACCTCGCTCCCATTGACATTTTCCAGATAATTCCGGAAGCATTGCGTGTTGAGTGACGGAACTCAACGTCGTGATTGGCCTCAATACCAGAGAGAGGATATGGAAATGTTATAACTTTTATTTCATCGAATCGGAATCGAACCCTGGCCCGAAAGCTTCATAACCTGGCCCGAATTCCTATGTCAACGGTGAAAATGCGGTCGGTACGGTCTTAATGAGAACAGAGGATCTTAACACTCGTTTCCCTGGCTCCCTCAACCTACCATGCTATATGCGGGATACAACGTGGAGATGGTAGATTAATATTTAAAGTTAACTTTAAAAAGTTTGGGACGACTAGGTTAAAATACATTTTTTATTTGCTAACCTTGAACCTTTTAAAGATAAAACATATGACTACCGTTACCGGTTTATCCAGCTATACTTATTTTTCTGGTTATATACATATTAAAATATAAAAATTATTCTGTTAGGAGAAACTAGTATAAAATACGTATTTATATTAATACATTAGCAATAATATGCTTAAATTATTATTAATTATGTATGATGGTTTTCCATTTAAGCCCTATTAAGCTATATGCTTACATTCCTTTTGTTCTACAAACAAGCAATGTTTTTATAGGAGAAAAAAGGAGAAGTGAATTTAATCTCATTCCTTACATTTCAAAATGTTTTGCACGTATTAAAGTCTTACTTACGTTACTTATACTTAAGATTACATTTAGTCAGCTATAAACTATAATTCTGTACATCTGGGTCTGGATTTGAATCTGATCTAGATCTAACGAAGGTGGTTGACATCGGATGCGAGATGCCTGTGAAAGAGGGAGACGAGGTCTAAACCGTCATTGTTGAACCAAATGAGTGATATCAAATGAACGTTTCTTAAACAAGTTTCTATTTAATAATATTATTTACAAAGTACGGCTAGCAAAAAAGTACTGTCAAATTCCATCAACATTTGATATGGTGTTATGTTACCTCTCAATATACTCGTATGTATATCTTTTTAAAGGATCCTCAATAAAGGCATGTCAAAGCAATTATTTTGGATGAATTCATATGAATGAATGTAGGGATTTCGATTGTTATCGGCGGTATGTAATACCACCACCATATACCATGTTCAGCCAGGCGTCGCGGCTTACTTATATTTGTAATGGTAACAAAAACATAGAATTAAATATGATGGTGTTTTTTTTATATTTTAAAATATTATTTTAATAAAAAAAGTATTATTTTATGTAAACATTGATATTAAATATTTTAAGCCGATTAAGTTAAACTATTTAGAAAAATATGTATATGTTCTTAGCAAAACATTACGTCATATTAGAAAAAAAAATATTTAAACGTACATTTTATATAGATAGGTATATTTTACTTAATTACCTACTATGTACTTGGGTAACTTTTAATGAAGATGCATGGAACATAATGTTGCTCTATAGTTAAATAGTGATCTCTCTCTCTCTCTCTCTCTCAACTCCAATCTCTCAACTCAACTAGTAGAGGAATAGCAAGACAAAATGTAGAGTTCCGCCACTCAACTCACAATGTCTCGAATTCAGGCATACAGCGGAGTATGAGGTGTTCTAATTTGGTTCTAGATCTTGTCTATCTATCCTTGACATTTATAAAATTCTCATACAATTAACAGTTTAAAAATAAATTTAATTCTATATAATTTATAGAAAATCTAATTCTAAATAATTGATAAAATCAATACAAACTACGTATACGTAATGAGATTGCTTGTTCCGACCATTAAGAGTTAACAATGTGTCTGTTAGATTTCAATGTCGCCTTTTAACCTTTTAAAGGTTTTGTTTGAAACATTCCATATAAGGACATAAGCTACCCATACATTAAAATAGATACGAGTATATCATGCGGATATTTAATAGTACAAATTATAGGTCAGTTCAGGGGCACAAGCCGCAATTGTAAGGGCGACAGGTTGTAGGTTCCATTCTCAGTTCAAGAAATTAAATGCTTAATATTTTCATTTCTTTGCTCTTATGTTGAGGGAAAGAGATTTTTAATTCCGTCACTCAACAAGTAATGCCTCCGGAATGCGGAGAAAATGGGGAGCGGAGAGTGTTAATACTAGGCACCCTCTGCCTACCCTACTACATGCAGGATACGAAGTGTAAAAAAATATTGGGGCAAAAGCCAAATTGTTCAACGACTCCTCCTCAGTATAATTTACAAACGGAAATATCGGTTTCAAAGCGAATGGCCCAAATCCTGTCAATATCGTTGTAATACATATGAAGCTTAATCTGAATAGTTAAATATTATTATGAGATTAAGATCGTAGAGTATAACAATATTAGTTTAATTATCCTGTCAATTATAATTGGTATGTTCATATTGTTGATTGAGTTGTCTCGACACGCTGCTAACTACAATTTAATTTTGTAACATAATTTGAGTTTTATGAAAGGAGCGGAAGTTAACGGTAGTTTCTTAGTTTAGTTATAATTAAGTTAAGCAAGCCTGCTGCTCGGTTCAAATATTTTTTAATTTTTTTTTAGGGGAACAAACTTGTTAGGCGGTAACAACAAATTTGTGAATATTTTTAATTTTTATTTATTTTTAACTAATTCCCTCATTTAACTAAATATGTGTATATAATACATGTTTAACCTATTATAAATTATATAAATAAAGTATTATAAATCTAAAGGTTTTAAAATATTGTGGTTGTATTTTCTGATATTCCTACACCCACGCAACCTATGGTTATTCTAATCTCTCTTCATAAAGCCATTACATGAACCACCTTACCATTTTCATAATACAAATCTAAAGCCTCGAACACCCATTGAATCGTGGGAAACGATAACGGAATTAATTACTTGAAGTTATTCCAATAACGCTTAAATCGCATTCAAAATGCAGTATTTGCACTGTATTCAAATTTTCCCACCCATTTAGAGTGCAAGTACGTTATAAATTTGTTAGTAGCCACGCTGGGGTATAAAATGCTAAATCCAAGCATGCCTACAGTGTCGTAAGGTCAACTGAGTCAGATTAGTTCTACTATTATTCTAAGATTGTGATGTTGGTAATACTGTAGCATATTGTATTTCGGTTATGGTACTATAAATAGGCAAACAGCACCCAAGACTCTCTATTCTCCACTTTCCGCAAATTCAATTCTCGCTTTGTCCCGCTGAAATATGAAAATACTTCAGTTCTACAAAGCAATCTTGGATACTGTCACACTACCACGATAGCACGATAGAATGATTTTAATTTTTATTTATTCAGAGCAGAGCAGAGGGCAGAGAACAAGGAATAGAGTATCGCGAACACCAGGTTCCCTCTGCCTAGTCTGCTGTGTGCAGATTCTGTATTTATTCAGTGGAGTGAGTACTGGATTAGACAACACGATTTTGTCAACAAAACAGATGCAAAGAATCTTAATTATGATAATATATCACAATTGTATTAAAATTAACACTTACCTATTAGTTCAAAAGAAACATATATGTGATAAATAAGTAAATAAAATAAAAAATCTTAAAAAACCTATATTTAAAAAAGTATCTACCATAACGATAACCACATAGGTAAGTATCTCATAATATAAGTTAAACAGTTTTCTGATGTACTAAATTTAACCTTTTCCGGCATTACAAAGCAAAATAAACACACAAACAAACATATTATATTTAAATTTTCCATGTTACTGTGAAAACAATATGTAGAAAAACAATAGGTCGTTTCAATAAATATCTACATTTAAAGGCCAAGTTACAAGCGACAGCGATCGTAAAGAGACTATATTAACTTGAAAATATCCCTAAATAAGTATTAAGAGGATAAATATTTAGTATTATTTAAATATATGTTACTTTTCAGTTATTATTAAGTTTACTTAAATTTTTAATTTGTCATTAATATAATATCAAATTTTAACTAAAATATATTTTATTCTAAGATAAACTTAAATGATTTGTTGAATCTCTACTATAGGGTAGTGACCCTATTTATCTAAATCTAAATATGCTAAAAATTGAAAAGGAACACTCGTTTTTCATTATAATTCGCTCTCACTATAAGTGAATAAGTTGAAAACTGCTGTGGTACTTGTAACTAATTCTAAAATCAGGCTTCATTAATTTAGTTTTTTTTTATCTGCATGTATTAGTTGCATCAATTGTTGTCTAATAATAAAAAAATAAAAAAATCCTATCGAAATAAACAAAATGTGTGAAAACAAAAATCTATTTACTAAAATAGTGTATACAAATGTTTCTCTTCATTAAATTAGCTCTTAGCTTCTTAATATAAAAGTTTTATGATACATAATATTACTATTTTTACTTGGACTATACAGAAATACGTAATATTAAAGAAGAATTTGCGTTATTTCAACAATAGGCCGATAAGTTAAGGTTGTATACCATTGAAAATCCTAAGATCTAGCTTTCTAACTTTCTAAAACTGCATTGTTTTATTATTAGAGACAAATAATATATATTGTTTATTACATATTGTTTGAACCACCATGCAAATATATATTGCTATTTGATTATTATTTTTTTTGTAAAATATTGAATTAGGCGCTATTTTATTTGTATAGCACTAGTCCTAGTCATCTACCACAATTCTGTTTGCGTTTGAAAACATATGTCTATTTTTTTGTCGTCAACCAAAATCCTCTCTTAAAATTTTACGTCATAGATTCCACGTAAACGCACTTGAAACGCGCAACTAGCCACCCAAATAAATTTCTGACTTCATCAGAAAAGTGTAGAGTTAAATTTCTTCATCCAATATGAAATTTCATTGCGACTAAAAAGACAAGGCTTATAAAGCTAATGTAATAGGCAAATATACCATTGACTTTGAAAAGAGCAACTGTTGAGTTTCTTGCCGGCTCTTCTCAGCAGAACTGCCTTCCGAACCGGTGCTTTTGTTGATATGTGCATTCGACGATTCAAAAGTGCTTTTATTGTTTATTTGAATAAAGAATATTTTGAATTTGAATTTCAATTTGAATTTGAAAGCTTAAGGCGTCAATCAGGTGTTGCGTACGAAATAATATTTATATCTTAAAATAGAATACACGCATAATAGTTTGAATGGTACTCGTTCATCCATCACATCTGATCAGCAAACTGGCACAATGCGTATTGTGTACTATTTGGCCTACATAGGGGTGTCAAAATAAAGTAAAAAATTATATCTTTTATTATCCGCATCGTATATAGGTAGGCAGAGAGAACCAATTGTTAATACACTCCACTATTTGCTGAATTTCGAGGCTTTGTTATTGTTGAGTGACGGAACTCAACGCTGTGCTATGTCTTATTACCAAAGCGTGGACGAGGAAGGAGGAAGGTCTGGTGTACAATCACACTGTTATATTATTTTTTCATATATTTCTTCTTTCCATATGAATATGGTTTCCATGTTAATATTCAAAATATACTCATTTTCCCATTAACCAACACTTAAATATATGTGAACTTCTCTTCCAAATATAAAGAAAAAACTATTCTGTTTGTAATATTTTTAATTCTTATAATATATTTTAATTATGTTCAACCCTACCCAAACCCTTAATGGATATTGAGAAAGGAATCATTCAGATATTGCAAAGTTGAAAAATACTCAAATCATTGTACAAGGCGGTATCAATCTCAGTTAATTCAAGGTTGATTACAGATAAAAACAACAAGGAAAAAGTGAGTCGGCGTAGCGTTCTTAATATTTATAATAGCTATCTAACGAAATTGTTGCTAAATATGGCTTAAGATAAATAAATTGGGTTGGGTAATAAATAAAAAATATATAGGTATATATTTTTATTATTTTCGTAGTCGGCTTAGGAGGCCTGTAGAGGTGCAAGGGCACATGTGTGAGACTGTTAACGCGACAGGTTGTGTGTTCCCATTCGGGGAAATGAAATATTTAAAAATAATAAATATTTTTTTTATTTCCTCGCTCTATTAAGAGGCAAAGTGCGGCGTTGATATACGCCACGCAACGCGCAATGGAAGCGAGTGTCTTAACATTAGGTTCCCAGGTCCCATCTGCCTACCTGACATGAGAATACAACGTGATGCTTAAAAGAAATAGAACAAAAAAACTTAAATTTATTCTTCATGCCACAGACTTAAACTACTTGGGTGATAAAATCTTGTCAAAACTTATTTTGTTTCTAAATATACGAGTATACCTATTGTAAATATTAGAATCCACGACCATCGCGTTCAATGTTCTATCGATCTCATTTACTATGATGAGCATAATGATTTATAAGTGATATTATTACCCCCACGTAAGTAGGTAACACTTGCACTCAGTAATCAGCATTCGTGTCGTCTACTGTAGAAAGTGCAGGTTCTCATGGTAAAGTCTAGACTCACTCTAAGTTTTGCTGTTTTAGACCTTTTTCTAGAAAACTTTCTTTTGTTTTCTCTAATTAATTAGCTATTTTACATTCTGATTGACTTCTACTTGTATAAATTTAAAATGTAGGTGTGTAAGTGTTTCCTCAATAATAAACAAAGCAAATTCTACTACTTACTCTTTAAATTATTTTACAAAAATATAAACAAAAATAAAATAATTTCACGAATATTAGTTAATACGAAATTGAAGATATATTTTTTCTTCTAATAAAGTATTGTATTCCACCAGGCTTATTTTAACCGTAAAATTGATAAAACATCGCATGAGAGAATGTCCAGTGAGAGTGAACTCGATCACGATCGGGATGATTCTATAGAAAATTGCATATTATCTTTCTGTGGGTCACTCGATAACAATAGCAATGGCGAGTACTCGATTAGTAGGTTTTTGGGTCTTCATTATCAATTTATTAAATCGATTGTCATTACGATTAAAATCGATTTAGTTGATGGATGTTTTTAATAAACAACAAACATGCTAAGATTAAAATCATTAAGCCTCATATCCGTTTAATAGCACGCTTTAATTGAACTAGTTTTACTTATATCCAGCGATCATTATTAGAATAAATTAAAGTAATAAGAAAAACGTGTGAACCGATAACGATGGCGGCACAAAAACAATATTTTCAATCAAATTCCGATTGAAACGGTGGATTGTGTACTGTATAGGTCAATATCGCTACGAGACCGCACATTACTTACTCAAGGTTAACCAAAAAGGTCGAAAATACAAGGTAAATCATTTCTTTGTTGCAGGTCAAAATATGAAATACTGTCGTTCTACTGAACAAGCTGGACAATAGAAAAATTGAAATTGAAATTGGTAAATAATGACGCGAATTCAAAATTAAAAATGTTTTTTTTTGAATATAACGTGAGTGTAAAACAATAAAATGGCTCACAAAGTGAAAAATAATCACTACGTAGCGACGCACCGCTCGGGAATCGACTCGCCTTCGTCCGGAGGGTACCTGCCTAGAGCGTCGTCCAGGGATGAGAATGACAGTCACCGGGCGCCTTCGGAAAGAACACTTTCAGAATACACTGTAAGTAAAATCAATTAGTTTAAAAAAAACAGCTTCACGCTGTATCCCGCACACAGCAGGATATGGACCAAGTGTTAAAACACTCGGTTTCCCACGATTTTTTTCAATTTTTCGAGGCATTGCGTGTTGAGTGGCGGAACTTGAGTTATATTTAGTGGTTTATTTTTAAATTGGCATTTAACTTACAAATAACAAAATAAATTAATTAATAATTAAACACGCTAAAAATTAACTGCTTTATACACGCATAGCTGCACTTGTTCAAATGCACTAGAAATAAATAAACAATATGTATGTAAAAAATACGCTGCACGAATGCGTAATTATAAAACGATTTCGGGCTCTTTGTTTTGCTATATTACCTACTACAGAACATTACAATTATTTATAATAAACGAATATTGGCTTAGTACTTGATTGGTAGAGGTCGTGGATTCAATTTTAGCTCATGACAAATATTTCTATGACAATTTTTGTTGTATGTGCCCAGATGATGTTCCACCAATTATATATTTATGTTAGAAACTAAAATTATTTATATTAAATTAAACTATTTTTTATTTATTTTATTTTCATTTACGAGTATATAAGAAGATCCTAGATTACATTTAAAAAAACCCTGTACAATAAGGATAAGAATAAGGAAGTTACGAAATCATAACGTTATTATTTTTTTTAAAAGTGGAAGATTACATTGAAGAAAGAAAATCGAAAGCACTTTAGATTAAAACATTAGTTTAAGTGTAATAGTAATAACAGTGTATACAGTGCCTTTAATGTGAATAGAACCCACGATCACCAACTAAGCAATTAGAGCTATTCACCCACTACTGGACCAAAAGGCAATTCAAAATGAAAATAACAAATAAAATCGGCCATAACCATGAAACTCTCGATACAGTCTCATTTACGTTCCACAGTGCTGACGCAAACCTATTTCCTTCGCATAAATCTGCACATCTGCAGTCATATAATTAATTTCAGTACTAGGAATTCTTCTGTTTGTTTCTTATGAAATTGGGTGATAATAGTGAAAATTCATCAGATTCAGTAGGAACGATATATGATCCACAAATAAATGTAGAAATATATTATTAATATAAAGTGTTGAAATATTTTAAGACGATATTTTTTTTTATAGACAGTCGTGGCGTAGGGGCACAGGGGCGCAGGGGCAGGGAGTGAATGTAACCCGACGATTGTGGGTTCGATCCCAACTCGAGGGAATGAATTACTATATCATAATAATTTTATTTCTTCGCTCTGACACCAAGACGAAAGCCCGGCGTTAAGTTCTGCCACATGTAATGCCTCGAAAAATTAGTATTTTTCATAGAAATTCGGTTCGTGGAGGCAAAGCGCAGCGTTGAGTTCCAATACTCAACACGAACCTCTAGAATTCGGTTGAAGGTGGAGAACGGAGTGCCTTAACACTAGATTCCCTCTGCCTACCCCTTGTGCGTGGATTGATACATATTTTAGTTGGTAATTACAATTAAGATATATGCGAAAAATGAAACTAAAAACAAACATCGTATAAGGTCACACATGAGAGGTTTTCCTCATAATAACAACATTGATTTCCAATCAATGCCAACATCAAATATGTCGTTAGTTCATAGCTTTCAAAACAAACATTTATTTCGACGTCAAACGAATTTGAAACCGATCGAGACGGCAGGAAAACACGCCAGCCGTCACGCCTCCGTCACGTTGAACATTAATGACTTATAAACATACTAATTGTATGAAGGAATAGTATGAGCGGTTTTCATGTAATTTCAAAGATGTCTATATGTGTTAATGAAGAGTTAATAAATATATTAAGCCAATAAGTCCAACGGGTTATTATACCCATATGTGTAAAGGTACCCTAACTAACCTTTACCCTTTTAAAATCAGCTTCACGCCGTATCCCGCACAAATCAATATAGGCAGAAGGAACACGTGTGTGTTAAGACACTCTGTTTCCCATTCATTCATTCATTCCCTTGTGTGGGAATCGAACCACCTACAACCAGTCGCACGCTTGTGCCCCTGCCCCTGTTAGCCTCAATTAAACGTCGTTTAATAACACATTAAAATAGCGAAAATAATAATAAACTATAAACATAATTAAAATAAGCAATTTAATCTTATTTCCAGACGATAGACGAACGCACACGTTCTCCTTCAGGTGGAGAACATAGAAATGGACGGAGACACAACGGTTCCCCGCGGGACTCCGGTTCCGAAGTGTACGTCACCAGCGCGGCGTACCGACCGCCATCTGAAATAAGGTAAGCCAACTCATGTGGGTAATTAATGTTCTATACATTTTGGGAGGTTAGAGAAAATTTTAAAAAACACGTGTAACTGTAAACCAGAGTTGTGGGTTCCATTCCTACTTGAGGATATGAAATATTTAATATTTTCATGGCCCTCCTACTAGCGAGATACAGAATGAAGCTGAAAAAAAGAGAAAATTAAGGGTACGGCTACCCTACATTTTTTTTTGGATATTAGATATTTAAAAATCTTTATTAAGAACATTATATAAAAGTATGTTTATTCCATTTTCACCGGCTTATAAATACGAACCATAATATTCCAATTATTGTCATTATCAGTTTTTAGTATCGTTCCTTATTTCGTACATAATGCTTTTTAGATAACCATGTTTTTAGGTTCAAACCCCATTCATATAATGTTTATGTCTAAAGCACATTTATCTAGAAAATGAAGATTCTAGACTAAATTATAGGCACAAAGGCACCGCTATACAGTTAGTCTCGCTTATCCTTCGACGATTCGACTAATTCGAGCAACGGATCACGTAACTTGTCGAGTTATGGAAATATTTTCATCAGTGTAGAGCAGACGAGCGTATGCGCTGATGTTATTGAACATATACAATTATTCTCAGAAAAGTGCTGTTTATAGAGTGTAGGTACAAGCTAGGATTGCGAGTCCTTTTTTTATATAGCTGTCTTTGTTGTGCTTTTATTATACATATAAAAAATATAGGTATAAAACACTAACGTCCTAACACGGCTTTGTTCACTTTCACTTTTTTTTACTTTTTGGCTGTAATCAGCCAAAAATTATGAAACATGTTTGCATAAATTGTAGCTTTTATGAATACGCTATATTATTGTAAAGTTTCATCTTAATCCGTTTAGTATTTTTTGCGTAAAAGTAAACTTACTCATTTATAAAATTTGTCAGATTAATAAGATAAGATTAAGATAAGATATATATATATATATTAGCTGATCTAGTTAGATAAAGTGTTTCATGTAATATATCGAATATTACAAGAAAAAAGAATTACAAACATCATTTCAAGCAGTGAAAGCCTCATACAAGGGAAATATAAGGGGCTAACAGAAAATTAATAATAACCGTTCGTCTGCTCTCGACTACGAAACAAAACCATCCCATTACACTGAAAGATTGATGGAAGATTATCCATACATACATCGCCATCGCCGTCTCACGCGTGCATTACGTCTCATAGTTGTAATTCTCGATTACTTATATTCGTTGGAATAACGGCGTTTTGTTACGGCGGCGGGACCACAGAACTATACTGCATTTAAACGCTAGCTGCATTTAAATGCAGTTCCTTAGACTAGAAATAAATATTTAAGGTGTTATTTTTGAATATTATTGTAATTTTAAAGCATAGACTATGTATAAATAAAACATTTTTAATATCAGTTTCAACATATAATCTAAAAATTGAAATCGAAATAGATTATCTGTACAACAAACAACATAACAATGTTATTACTAAAATTGATTCCATTTAACACTTTACATCTAAAAAACTAAAAATCAGCCACCACAGACCAGCAGCAAGTAAAGACACAAACTGTTGTCTTTACTTACACAGTAAGTGTAAGTAAAGACAACAGTTTGTGGGTACGATTCCCACTTGGGGAAATGAAATATTTCATAATTTCATTTCTTCAATATACAACGCTTCCAGAATTCGGCGGAAAGTACAAGTAAAGAGCGGAATGTCTTAACACTAGTCTCCCTCTGTCTAAAAAACAGAATGCTATTATATGCACTTTGTTCTCTCTACATAATACCCTACAATATCTAATAGACAATATCAATGTCTTACAATATCGATTCTCACGAGTAAATATTCACAATGAAGGCAATCGAGTCGAAGCGAACCATAAAACTGCACATGCAAAGCTCGAGCGAAGATTTATTGACTGGGGTAATGCAATTTATAACGAAGTGGTGATCGGGGTTCTGGGTACATGTGGGCCAAACGGTACTCTTGCTGTGTTAGACATTTCTTTTATCTTCACGCTCTATCCTGCAAACAGCGGGGTAGGCAGAGGGAACCTAGTGGGGATCGAACCCACAACCTGTGGCGCTTACAGTCACCCATCTGATAGTCAATTTGATAGACAATTTGATAGTTTATTTTTTTTTATTATAATGTTATGTTGTATTTAACTGGGCTGAGGCAATCCTGGCACAGGGGCATCAATTGTGACTGTAAACGCGCGCTGCAACGCGGGTTTTGGGTTCGATACCCACTCGAGGAATTGAAATATTTAATATCTCCATTTCCTCACACCCAATGTCAACGAAGACTAAAGATGATGACAATGTAAAGTAAAGTAGTATTTTTAATTATTTAATTTTGATATCTCCATCAGTAGTATACCTACTTCTCTATAAAAAGGAGTTACACAATTTATTAAAAGAATAAGTTCGTTGAGAATTTCACCTCCAACTCAAACACAAATCCCATAGCTCGAAATGTTCATCGTTTTTTTTTTATATGAAAAAAAAAAGTGTCGGGATTCTATACATTTCCCATGGCGGCGGCTAATTTAGTTTACTTTCTACCCGCCCCCGACATGAGACCGTGACGGTACTTCCATTAAGCAATTTGGGGAAGAATCGGAAGGTGACTTTAGTTTTTGTTAAGTTTAACGGCGACTGACGACTGACTGACGACTGACGGTATATTAACTTTGGCTTTGAAGTGCCGACTGTCGCGGATGAAATCAAGGTTCTTTAGGAAAAAATGGTTTGATCGTTCTGTCTAGTGGATTTTGAATGGTATGACAGAATTTGTAGGTTTTCGGTCACTACATAGGTTTTTTTTATATTTGTTGATTTTTTTTTTTTAATTTAGGTGACTGTATTAAATATATGTTTTTATATCTATGAAATATCAATCTATTTATAGAGATATCTTTTTAACATTGTCTCAGATGTACAAATAATAATCATGTTTCTATGTTTAATTACAACGATTTTTTTTTTCTTAAATGTATTATTAAGTAAATAAAATATCTTTAAAAAATAAAATTACCTTTTTTCCCGTGGCTTTATTAATTAATAATATTAATTTATTTAACTATCTAACGTGGGACGCTTTCAACAAATTCAATCTCGAAAAAAACTTTTTTATCAAGGCTTTTGTCGACAGCTTGACATCTTATTTATATACACTTGTTCCTTCCAATGACTAAGGGATTTTTTAAACGTTGATTTCTTTGATTACTCGTGACTTTCTCTTTGTAGGACTTAAACTGTCCACCCTATACAAAGGATCAATCAAAATACTTATCAAGACGTTAGTTTTTTGTTGGTTATATTATTCTGTTAGCCTATTTGTTAGTTAAGACTTTTTTGTAGACTTTTTTGTAGACTGCGTATTCCCTTAAATATAGACAAAAGATATACTTCCATTATAAGCATAGATAACTTACCACTGCGATAATTTAGATCTATATCTAAATAACTTTAAAGTTTCTGTCGTGGTGGAGGGGCACAAGCGTGCGACTGTAAGCTCAACTGTTCGGGTTCGATTCCCACTCTGGTGTATGAAATATTTCCATTTTCTTGTTCTGGTAACGAAGCAACGTTGAGTTCCGCCACTCAACACGCAATGTCTCAAAAGTTTGACAGAAAGTGGGGTACGCAAGTATCTTATGGAAAACGGAATTAATTAACACTGTATGGCCAGCTTCCCTGTGCCGACCTTGCTATGTGCTATACAACGTGAAGTTATTAAGAAAGAAATGTAAATATATTCTTTAATTTTTCATAGTATTAATTTTTCATGGATGATCACTCGCCATATTAGGGGCAATCGATATAAAGATAGTTCACTCCATGTAAATTGTGATGATTCTTTAATCACACATTGACAAGAAATTAAACAAAGTAGCAAGCAGTCTTTGTATTTAATATTTAATTAATTTAACTTGTATTACTTTAAATACTTCAACTTTCATACAACCGACAGTATTTTAATGACATTTTTAAACATTAATCTTCGTGGACACGTCATTAGCATCCAAATCATTAAAATTAAAATTTTCTCCGCAGGGAGAGTGAAAAGTAATAATATGTATAACTGGGTTAATCGATTCCTTGAGTAAAATTGATTATTATTTACAGTATTAGTCATGTAATCTGTGGATTACTTACTCATTTACTTCGATTTATTCGATTAATATTTATTTAACAAAAAAATTATCTTAAAAATTCCAATCGAGCATTTTTATCGTCCGCCAAGGAATTAGATATAAAAAAAGATGTACCGTCATTGCCATATCAAAATATAAACTAGTAGCTAGTTTGATTGAATTTGAGCATACTTAACATTTAATAAGATTTTAAAATTGATTTTTATTATTGAATGATAAAAATTAATTTAATATTTTTTTAAATTAATTTTATAAATATTTTTTTGCATTTTAGACATCCCGTTCTTGAGTTTCCACAAAATATCGAAACATTGTGTGCGTGGTGTGAGTGGCGAACTCAACGTACGTTTTCTCGCTACCAGAGCGAATAAATGTAAACAATTCACTCCCCTAAATAGAAATTGAACCCACAATTATCGCATTTTCAGTTCGATGACGTCCTAATAAAATACTCCTTTACTACTTCTAAAATATTTTGAGATGTACTAATAAGCATATATTAAGTTATGTAACAAAAGGTTAGAATTATTAACACCTAAGTGACCGCCACACTTAACACCTACATTATGTCACTCGCTCGTGACATCTCGATTTGGCCTTGACTCGAAACTAATCGTTCGGAATCGTGACTCGATTAGCACCATCTCGATTCACTGTGCGTGATAGCGGCTACCTGTGTATTTATTTTTATTTATATAGTTAATTATTTAATAATAACAATATAAAAGAACCAAGGACAATTACTTAAACTAATTCTATTCCTAATTATTCCTTATAAATAGTTGTCATAAAAATCAATCCATTCGTGGCGCATGGACACAAGCGTGCCATTGTAAAAGCGACAGGTTCCATTCTCTGGTAAAGAGGCAAAGCACGTAGTTAAGTTCCGCCACTCGTCACGCAATGCCTTCAGAGTTCTGTGGAAAGTGGGGAGCGGAAATTTCTTAAAGGGAACGGAATGTTTGCACACTAGGTTCTCAATTTCTCACTACTTACCTTTTTATGTGCGGGATACATCGTGAAACTAAAAAATCGATTCAGCGCTACATCTTCTTCGTTTTAAAACTGATGCAAATATGCAAAATAAGGATAACTTATCTATATATATATAAAAGGACTTGTCCTCACTGACTGAGGTAAGACGCACGCACAGCCGTAAACGCTGTGCGTAGAAATGTGAAATTTGGACAGATGTTTACTTTTGTAATCTGGACATCCACTAAGAAGGGATTTTGAAAAATTTCAACCCTAAAGAGGCAAAATAGGGGTTGAAAGTTTGTATGGAAATAAATTTAAATCACCACCGATTTTTATAAAATTTGAAATTTAGATTTTTAAAAGTATTTAATTGAATACGTATTTCATCGTTTTCTAGAATTCTCCCTCTAAGGGTGCAAATAAGGGGTCGAAAGTTTGTATGGAAAAATCTTTAAATGGCCACCGATTTTTATAAAATTTGAAATTGAGGCTTTTAAATATATATCATTAAACATGTGTTTCGTGGTTTATTATAATTCACCCCTAAGGGTCCAATAAGCAGGCGAAGTTGCGCGCGCCCACTAGTATTTAATAATATCTATTTTATTTTATAGGTGGGATTTGGATTTTTCAATTTATGCATCAATTCAGTAGTAGTTACAAGTTGTGTACTACGTTTCAAAAAAGCTGTTCTTTAAAAATAATCCTACTTTTATTTAAATTAAATGATACATTTTATTACAGCCGGCAGTCTCGCGCGCCTCGCAGCGTCTACTCGTACAGAAGCGCTGTGGCACCGTCTGTAGCGTCCACACACCGGTCTAAAGTGTCTAGAAAGGTAATCATTTAATTACTTAAACCGTGCTAGATTTAACGTAATAAATAAGTTGCAATTTTGGTATATTTTTGTTAGCACTAATATAATACCAAATTGAAGAAATTCTTTTTATTTAACCTAAAACGCTAATTAATTTCCAGGCTGGCGTTAAAATAGACACGATGGCGGCCCCCAACCCCTTCTGCCCCAATGTCAAGGGCATGTGCTGTCTAATGCTGCTGCTGAACCTAGGTCTCATACTGGTCACGCTGGGCTTCGTCATAGTGTTGCAGTTCTTTGAACCACTGTTTGTTTGGTAAGTTTTGTAAATAATTAGTTTTTTTTGACACAATTTCGCTCGCTTTAAGTTAGTGTTATATTATAGCCAAATTAAATTAAATGTTTAAAGAAATTATAGTCTGCAAGTTGTTCTGTTGTATTGGCTTTATTACTGTAAAGTTTTATCTAAATTAGTTTAATATTTTTTGCGTGAAAGTAGAACCAATATCCATCCTCACAATCTTATATGTAATGAAAATGCCAGACTGTATACGATGAGGATATTAATAATATTTTTTTGAAAACGTAAAAAAAATTTGAACAGCATTTGATCACGCTCCTCTTAGCACTCACTCACGCACCGTCCAAGGAGATGAGTTGTTTCCGATACTATTTTATATAGAAAAACATAATGTTTTTTTAAAATGTTATTATGCCTATGAAACTTAACTATTTTTTTTTCAGTCAACATAGCTTTTACCGTCCACTTCTTTTAAAATGCTCACAAATAGAATAAATTGCGTCATACGTAACTATGAACAAAAATAAATAATAACATACCTTATATGAACTTACTGAAAAAAGAAAATATCACGGTCACGTCACTAGATTTGCTCTCATATAAATCGTATTCTTATAAACATGCATAAAAACGGTAAATGCAAAAATATCAGCAAATAGTTCCCACGTTTGAAAACTGGGTAAATTGTTTCGAAAACCAGATCGTAATTAGATTTATTCTTCTATACACAACAATAGCGACCGCTTAGGCCGTACTATTAAGTCTGTTGCTTTAAAGCTTTAGTAAAAACTAAGCTATCAAATATTATTAATGTACGTTCATACAAAGATATAAGTTTAAGATATAAGTTACAAATTTTTATTAAAATAACTGAATAGAAGGATAGATAAGTTTTAAATAAGTATAAATCTCAATTAAGGTAATATATAGATACAAAATGTAATATTAATTTTATAGGTATATTATACTTAATAGTTTATATTCATTCGTTTTCTATATTAATTAATTTAATTCAAAATAGGGTACAAAATAATATGTGACTTAGTTCTCGAGACCAAAAAAATACAAAATTATAAAATAAGCTTAGTAAATTCCATACCTAAAGTTTACCAAGCAGTTTAGAAATAACGTAACTTTAATCGTAGTTTAGTAGCAATAGTTATTCTCGCTAGCGACTATCGAGCGTGTCGTATGTTGGAGAAACATTAAAAATCAATTTACATTTAAAATAGTTAACGTGTAACGGTGAATGTAATTTGCAGTACCACATTTATAACATTTTTCATTTCGACATTTCATTTCCCACGAACTTCGAGCTTTGGAAGAAAAAAATATTTTGACTGTTATTAACATTTGTAAGGAAATAAATAGCCTAGCTTACCTTACTTAGCGAATTTATTAATTGGAAATTATTATTTTCCTCTATTACAAATCTTAATATTTTCTTGAAATTGTATTTAAATACATAAGTATATTATTAAAGAATTAAAATATTAGATGTCTTATGAATTTTTTATGATCGATGAACATTGTTATTTCATTTAATATTTGTCTTTGTTTGTTACAGGATCCTGGGTATAGTATTCCTTATATTCGGTTTCATCACGCTCGTGGGAAGTCTCATATACTGCGTAGTTCTCTGCCGAGAGAACCCTTATCCAAGGTACCCTGACGACTTCTACTGGACTCACCACTGGTCAAAAACAATAGGCCCTTCAGAAATACACTATAGCACCAGCGAGAAACCGTACAGGCAAAACGGCCATGATCGATTCAATAAATATAACGGAAAATATTCGGATCGCGAAAGTGCTAAAGGTTACTCGGATAGAGAAAGTAAATTAAGCAGGTACTGAATACTGACTGCGCTTACTGTTCGAGGGTTAATGATACTTTATGTTCGGATCATGTTTTAAGGTCCTTTCACCAGTAATAACTGGAGGAATATTTTTTTTTACGGATATTGTAGTGAAACTTTTTTATATAAAATCGATCTAAATATTGCTTATTACACTCTTTTACGAGGATTTTCATCTAGAAGTAACGTCTAAAAGGCGTGAACATAAATCAGTAGATTGTATTTTAAATTAACATGAATGAATGATATGTAATTATGATAATCGAATGGCAGATTAGTCAATTATCATAATCGATTTTTTAAAAATCATTCGCTCACTCTTACTTTATGTATAAATTCATTTAGCTTTACTAATTAAGTGTAATCTTTATATTTTAGAATGAATAGTGATTTTTCTGATTATTGAGGAATCCATTTATTAGTTCAATTCAATAAATCAGATTTTCTATGTCAACCTGTTTTTATGTATTTATGTCGAAGTTTTTTTCTGGAAATAATAATTCAATAAAAACCTTGTTTAATTTAAATAGCATTAATTGTTGTTGAAAATGAAAGAAAGAATTTGTAGTTTTATAGCAACATTCTATTTATTCAACCCTAAACGTGCAGTGTTTTTATATTAAAAAAATTGTGTATTTAAAACGACATATTTTTATTGTATATAGAAATACAATCTTCAATTTTATTTTTTGAACATAAATAAAAATATCAATATTATAAACATTGTTACTGAATATTGATTATTGGCATATAAAATAAAATATTTCATACGTATTTTTACTTTTCATTTTTATGATGACGACTTCTGATTATTCAAAATTACGAATATAATATTAATTTCAATGTAAAATATATATTATTTAATATCGAAGTATTTAACGCTTAATATAATAGAATTATAAAATAATATATCCCTATTTATATATTAGTTATTGTAAATAATAAAACTAGGTATTGAAATGCCATATTAATTAACTCGTTATTTTAAAATTGTAAGGTCTATATTAATAGTTGAAGTTCGACTCCGATAACTGTTTGGAGTAAATTATATAAAAAAATGTATTTACTTATAATAAATGTGTCTAATAAATGAATTTATAACTATACATGTTTTTCTTTTACTATTTTAGCAGAGAAAACTTTATCCTATTAAGAATCCGTTGTAATTTTCGTTAAACTTAAAAAAATGCCTTCAAAGAGATCAAAACTGGAAATGAAATTTATGGATGGAAAATGTTTACCCTTTTTAGGGTTCCTCCAATTTTTCTACGAAACCCTCGGTGACCTTACCTGACTCGCGCTTGTCTGGTTTTTCATAGTCAATTTTACGTTGTAAAATGTTTCCTTGAGCCACCCAGCCATTGAATTGTTACGCACTTCGTGGGGGACGATTGTGGGGTCGAAGACAAAGCACAGCGTAAAGTTCCACCACTTATATTACGGGATTAATTAGGGCGGAAAATTTAAAATGTGTAATATCTTGATATATCATATGTGTAATAAAGCGTGAAGCCAAACAAACATATTTCCCTAATTGGAATTTGGCCAATTTTAACCACGCCACGACCACCGCAAATTATAATCTCAAAATATAATGTTTATATAGCGATGTTAAAAGGTGGGTACTAAATAAAACAAACATTTCCTTATAAAATTATCACTATTTATTTACAAATTACTTTAAATTAACAATAGTCATTGTTACTTGAAAATACTCAAAATGTTCAAAATTTGTTCCAAGGTAATACTTACCTACCTACCTTCATATAATTGACAAATAAATATTTTTATTTCATTTATTAATTATAAATATATTGGAATGAGAACTTTCACAAATGTCATAAATAAAAAACTGAAAATTACTTTGCTAGTAAACTAAAACATAAACAATAATAAATATTAAACATTAATAATATTAGTAAAAATTGCCATCACGAAGAAATCTATGTGTAGGAGAAAAACAACGACCACAAAGGAAAAAGATAGGAAGAAAAGATAAGAACAACATAAAATTTGGACAAAAATTAATTTACTATAATATCTATTAATTTGAGTAAAAGATAAATTAAATTGTTGTGTATTGTAGTATTGATTATAAATTGATTAAAAATTACATGTCTTAGAACGGACTTATTGACTTTTTTTTTATTAATATTTAAAAAAATAAACCAGTTATTCAATAGCTACAGATTAAAAATTTAAATATTAACTCATACTCTAAATATAATATCTGAGAAAAAAATATATTTTAATAATATTAAAGTAATGAATAACTATTATTACTGGAAGTGACAAACAAAAGCGCAATTGTCTATTTTTATATTCACTAAATATATAAAAAGACACATCATATACTATAATAAAAATCCGCTTTCATATGTCAGTTCCTTATCCGATGATGGCAATTCAAACTAATTAAACTAAATAACATTTAAGTTAAGTTTAAAATTCTTAGAATACTTGTGCTTATTGTGGCCATTTTATATAAAATATAAAGGGCGTCATATTATAATATCAGTATTTTTTAATTTTTTCTTTAAAAAAAAGCCCACAAATACTAAGTAGTAAAATGTTAGACAAAAAAATTCAATATGAATATAAGGTCATATAAAAAACTCTGTAACTCTCAGTGGCAACATCAATTCGAAAGGGGTTTTTTAACACTGGTACATAAGAGAACCACTGTACTGGAACATCTGTAAGTAAATATATAAATATAAATAATATTTGTAATTTTATTATACAAAGCTTCACACTGCGTCCCGACTTTTTTGTCCTTATCAAGCTACGTTGAATTGTATATAGTAAGTAATGAGGCCAGTCGTAGCGCAGGTGCAAATGTATGACTGTAAACGCGACTGGTTGTGAATTCGATCCCAACTCGATGAAATGAAATATTTGTTTTAATTTATATTTCCATTTCTTCGCTCTGGTGTTCAGGCAAACTGCGACGTTGAATTCCGCCACTCAACACGCAATGCCTCCAAAATTCAACGGAAAGTGGGGAACGGGGTGTCTTAACACTAGGTTCCATCTGCCTATCCTGCTGTGTGCGGGGATACAGCGTGAAGCTGATTTATTTTTTTTGTTAAATATAAAAAATATATTGTCAACCTCAGTCGGAATCCGAGCCATCACTGAAGTGGTACTTCTTCTGCGGTCGCGAGCGCGCTTTGGCTCGCGGAGCTACCGGGCTGTCCGGTATGTCATCTTCGCTGTCACTGGACGCTTTCTTCACTTTCTTTTTGGGATTAGCTTTCTTTTTATCCTGTAATATGTTATGTTTATGGTAAATAAGACCACCAGGATAGGTTTTTCTGTAGGAAATAATATTAACAAACTGGAATTTCAGTTTTGCTATTTTTTTCAAGTGAAAGTTAGGTGGAGACAACAAAATGTAGCGTTTAAGTTCCTTTTTTTAAATATAACTAATATTCTGACTAATATTATGGAACAATAAAGTTTGTCAGGTATAAAAAAACAAAAAATTAAGCAAGGAATTTTTGCTGTCATAAATCTTATCATCATCATCATCATCACTGTCTATAAAAAAAAGCAAATCATACCTTTTTACTATTAAAAATGCTATCGTCATCATCACTGTCTTGACTCAACAATACTTTAACAGGTCTTTTCTTAGGTTTCTCCTTCTCTTTCTCCTTTTCCTTATCAACATTCATAAGTTTTCTTTTCGGAGCTGGTTTCTTTTTGGGCGATGGAGGTTCTTCATCGCTTGATAGGACTGCTTGTATTGTTTCTTTGCTTTTTTCTAATTCTTCTTTTTTCGTATCTTCTATTAGGGAGTCGAAGAGGCAGTCTGTAGATATAAAATATATTTTTTTTAAAGCATCAATATTATTTTTTTGTATTCTGTATGTAGTAGGGTAGGCAGCAGAGTTCTTAATACACACAATATCACGAAAATTGAGCAATTAACACCACATACCCTACAATATATGTAAACCTTTTAAAAAAATATACAGAGTGGAAGAGGCAGCGATTCTTTAACTGAAACTGCATATAGGGTAAAATATTTCAAACCCGGAGCTAAAAAAAATATTCAAGATGCCTCAACAGCTTGGACGTAGGATTTTTTTTTTCATTTCACGATTTTTCTCCATACCTGTATTTCGTGTGACGCACACATACACATACTACTACAAAAATACTTACTAAGCGTTGCCAAACTTCTACTTTTCATCCGTCAAAACATAACCGAACGAAAAAGAACGATATCTCGCGTTCCTCTTCAGGCAATTACCTATTTATTATAATAAAACTAAATAACGTTCAAAGCTCTTATTAAAATTGTTTAATAATATCCTACTTTAAGTCAATTTATCATATCACCTTTATTATTAAATTATTTAGAAATAATGTATGGTTATTGAACCACCCATAAAATTATATTCAAAATTTTTAACACACAAAATGATATTGAACTACGATAGATAGGTACGTACATTTAACATTAATTTTACATCGTCGTTGTCGCATTCTCCTTTTACTACCACTAATATTTCCATCATGAGTAATATTAAAAACACAACATTTGTTTGGAATGTCTTAAAAGAATGTATGTTTTGATAGTACACTCAAATACTAACACACAATAGTTTCACATTTGAGAAAAATACTCAGTAATCACATCATCACGATCACGAAACATTCATCACGATTTTAGAAATCCGATTAATGGTAAATTTAATATTAAACAGCATTCAAGTAATTTAAAACACTTAATAATTATTCAACGTCTTAAGTCGAACAAAATTATGTAAATACAACAGAACTTAGCCGTTCCGCGGCTAAGTTCTGTTCTTACACAGATAATTAAAAACATTGTAATAGTTGCCTTCTTCTTCTTCCTGGCATTAATCCCGGCTATTACCAGGGTCTGCCTTCCTACTTAACCTACTCCACTTTGCACGATCTTTTGCGTCCTCGGTGGTTAGACCATTGGCTCTCATGTCCTGCATCACGACATCCAACCAGCGCTTCCTTGGGCGTCCAGGAGGTCGCGCCCCAGGAACTAGTATAGCAAGGCACTTGCGTCCGACATAGTTCTTAGGCCGGCGCGTAACGTGGCCAAACCATCTCAAGCGACGCTCTTGGAGCTTATCCGCTACGTCACGGACCCCAAGACTACCTCGAATGAATGTGTTGCGTATGCGGTCAGACCGCGTTACGCCGCACATCCACCTCAGCATCTTCATTTCCGTGACGTGAAGCTCCTGAGTGTGCCGAGATAGTGCTGGCCAACATTCGCTGCCGTATAAAAGAACCGGTCGGACGATGCTCTTGTATATCAGCCCCTTGAGCTTGGGCGTAATAGTTGTAATAGTTGCCATTAACTAAAATACTTATCGAACATTCTATTTAATTTTTTATGAAGATTTTCATTATTATTTATATTTGTATAATTATTTTCATAGAAAATCGTATAAAAATTAAATAGTAAACGAGTCTTATACTGTTACACTCTCGTGTAACAGTATAAGACTCGTTTACTATTACGATACTCGTTACTCGTTTACTAGTACTATTACGAATACCTACGAAAACTCAATACGAAATAAATTCATATTTAGTAATTATTTGTAAATAGTATTGATAATTTTATTAATTATTTAAATATCTAATCTACATTTATTGTGAACGATAGTGCTATATTAAACAATCAATCAATATTAAAAATGAATTTTGATATCTGTACATAGACACCCCAGCTCACGCCGCACCGATTCCCGGGGATTCCCATGGAATCGATGTGGCGCATGCATTCTGCGCAATAGTAGTTGAGTAAATGTGTTCTGTGGTTGGGTCGGACTATAGCTGAATGCTATCTACTAAACCATATAAATACAACGGGTTATGGGCCCAGACCACGTCGTAACAATAATAAAGAAGATTACATCAATCGTAGAAAATTAGAAATACTGGCGAGATTAAAACAGCGTTACTTCACGCGACGCTTCGGCGTTGGTATTGGAATTTGGAGGTTAAATTGCCGGGAAGGAATAAAAAAGAAAAACAAGCAAAAAAACAATCACGATGGAAGGAAACAGTTTTGGAAAATTGGAATGCTTGGAAGTTCCAAACCATAATACTACTTCGGGGTGAAATTGTGTCATCATCATCATCTGCACATTTATTGTAAAAAGAAATGCTACAATTAAAAGAAATATTAAATGTTTCAAGTGTAATAATATGGGTCATTGTCGAGCTGAATGTAATGTGGACAGAAAATGTAATATTTATTGTTAAAAAAGTGAGAGAAAATGCTGTTATTGTACTAATTTTGTAAACATGTTAAAAATGAGTGTTAGTTTAAAAAGGGAAATTTAAAAAATGCGTTTGTAGTGCAACAAATGTAAAATTAAAAACCTAATAGAAATAATTCAATAAAAGTGTGTGTAAAGTGTATTCCTAAGTGTTGCGTTAATTTAACATCAGCTCGCCGCCGTCGCCTACATACCTACGCTAGTTGCTGCGACTCGATTTCTTGAATGAAGCGTGTGCGACGTTGCCGCTTTGACAGTTAAGTGTGTGCGTGTTTATATTATACTTTACAAATGGCGTTTTATTTTAAAACGCTAATTTTATTATTTATTTTGTTTGAAAAAATAACTTTTTATTTTTGGGAATTATTTTTTTTCCGAATTATATGAGGCTTTTATAAAGTTGTTAAAACTGTGGTTTCATTTAAAGTGGTGCTGTCAATTCCACCCTGTATAATTAATACTCGACTAAACTATAAAACCCTATACCTGAATCCATCTCAGATGGTTTCTTATCAGCATGTTTCTTAACATTGAAGTCATCATCGTCATCGCTGAGGGCCATCATTTGAGGTGCTTCATTATCAGATTCTATTTTGTTCTCGAGTAATTCTACTTCGGAGTTAGACTCAGAGTTGTCTGAACCATCTTTGTATTTTTGTACCTGGAAAGTTTTCAGATAATTTTCATATAATTCATTTATTTAGCTATATTCATTTGTTTTCGTTTTATAGTATACTTGTTAAATGCGTTTTTCCATAATATAAATGGTTCATTTACTTTCTAATAAATGTAACATGTGTTGTTGTATTGCAGTCAGATTATATTTGTTCAAAAGGTACGTAGGTATGAAAAGTTACGTAGGTTACAAGTAGATACGAAAAATATTAATGAATGAAGATTGAATAAGATTACTTTATTGAGTCTTTTATGATAATAAAAATAATACTTCATTGCACACAGTTATATATTATAACATATCAAAAAACAAATACATACATAATAACTAACATAATATGTGCCATAGCGGCCTTATCACTACAAGTGAACTTTTCTCAGGCGAACATCAAATTCGATTTCCAGGCGACCATCTATGCTTCAGTTATTTATAAAATATTTTAAGCACAATATAAATTATTTTAGTGTCATCCATACAGGCGAAGTCGATAGGAACACCAAATTATAAAATTACCTTAGTAGCAGCTCGTCGAGTCGTCTGTCTCTCTCTGGGCGCGGGCGGTTCCACCATTTCCACGTCAGATTCCGACATTTCTCCTGAACTGCTGCCGCTGAACGTCATCTTCTTTTGGGCCTGAAATTAAAATATTTTATTGTCTTTAGATATTTTCCTACATTGTTTGATTAATAGATAAATTCATAAAAGATCATATTAAATAATTAAAATATAAATTATATTTAATGATTATAGATTGAACATATTAAAGATTAATGCATTATTTTTTTATTTTACGTTGATGAGACTCAAAACTGTAATTTTGTTTATTACCTTCTTAGGTTCTTTCTTAAATGTAAGTTTAGTCTGTTTCAAGCCATCAGATTTGTCGGCCTTGTCTGCTTTGTCCACTTTGTCGGCCTTTTCGGGTTTCTCTTTCTTCACGCGAGCTTTTGGTTTCTTATCACCACTTGCCGGACTTATACCAGTAGGATCATCCTATAAGAAAAAATTTAGTACTAATGAGCTGAGAATGTTACCATTCATCACCTAAAACACAAATACAAACATATTTTTACTTTTTGGCCATTATAAGAGATACATTATGTATATTTTTTTTAATTAATCGCAATAAAATCAAACTTGCAACACGCAATGCCATAATATACAGTCAGATATAGTCAATGATACAATGGTGATCACAACAACAGGCAATTAAAAAAACTCCCATCAAATGGCTGAACATATTTTCTTTAATCATGTCATTCATTAAGTCACCTTTCAAATACTAAAAAATAATAAAAAAACTACTCACGGGATCGTATTCCTTCTTAACTTCCTTTTTAATCTTAGCCTTTTCAGCTGCTTGTATCCTCTTGATGAGGTCCTCCGATATCTTCGGCTCGACACGTCTGCCGTTCTCCGATGGAGCGATGTCCATTAGGGACTTACGATTCTTTTTGTTTGCACCCTATTGTCAAAAAATATTGAAACTATATTTTTAAACGATATCATAGGAATTTTAACATATATCGAGAATGTTACATATATATTTCATAATAAAATCAAGCTGAAGTTTGTAATAAAATTTAAATAAATATTTTTTTGTTCCATAGTCCGTTTTTAGACTAAGTTATTAACTTACGACGACAGCGAGCTTAGAATGTGTCTCCTTAGTTATTTTCATTCGACCATGGGGCTCCCGTTGCTTCCGCTCCCGCTACGCAATTAAAAGCTAGTACTTTTAAAGGACTATTTATTGTTAAATATGCTAGATTCATAACTTTATTAAAAAAACATACATTATTATAAAGTGTGTGTTACCTTCATCCTTTCCATCTTTGCATAGAAAAGAAATAATAAAATTATTATAAAATAATATAGTATAAAAATATTACAAAAAGCACAACACAACTTTTTACTCAGATGAAAAAATATATCTTTTCTTTACGAAAAAAATTATAATATGAATAATCTAAATTGTTCCTAATATATTTTTAACTTCAAATATTCATAATAAAAAAAAATCATTACTCAAATATGAACTTATTGTACCATAGCTTTAGAAGTCTTCTTATTGACATTCGCCTCTTCTTCCCTCTCCTTCTCTTCTACTTCTTCGAGACGAATCAAGAATGTGTCTAAATCTTCACGCCAAAGTAAGGACGGTGTTTTTGCCCTGGTTAATATATTTTTTGTTTTTAGTTTAGCTTTACGCTGTACGGAGGGAACCTTGTATTAAGACACTCCGACCCCAAGTTTCCGCCGAATTTTCAAGACATTGCGCGTGGAGTGGAGGAACTAAAAGCTACGCTTTGCTTTGTCATCAAAGTGAGGATATAAAAATATTAGTTTATTCCCTCGACACAACCGTCGCGTTTACAGTCACACTGTGCCACTGCGCCTCTATTTTTAATATAATTGAACCCTACTAATATTATAAATGTGAAACATTATGGGGATGAAAGGATTTCTTTTCACTTTAAAGCAAAAAGTACCACACAGACTCAGATAAACTTTACACTAATATAGTTTATACCTCAGAATAACAGATAGCCTACAATTTATTGAAAGATTTGATTTGATCCTAAAGATTAATATAACAATATCCCAGAGTGAGGAAAGGAAAATAAATCATTTTCCCTCATTGGAATTGAACCCACAACCGTCGCGTTTACGGAAGATCCCTTAAAAAGATTTAAAACAATAAATTACTTCAAAATAGTGAGCTCAGAGAGCTTCTGATCTCTTTGCTTGAGCAGTTCATCCTTCTTCTCCTTGGTGAGCATCCACATGGACATTCCGAGCAGATAGTTGAACTTCTTGACCTCTTTTAATTGCTGGAATGCTTTTTCTGTGATTTGAAATTAAAATATAATTTTATATGTACATATAGCACTTTCTCCACTACTCCATACAATCTCCACTTTCAGGTGAGTTTTTAAATATTTTATATTTATATATATTTTACTATATTTTTTATATATATTTTTATTTCTAGACATTTAATATTAATATGTATACAAGTACATCTTCACTAACCAGGATCCACAGGTTTCCCTTTAACCTCCTCTGGCTCAGGTTCCTCTTCAGATTCTTGAGGATCATCATCCTCTAAAGCAGTCAATCCTTGCATTTTACTTGCTCTCTTCTTCCAATCAGCAATTGGATCAGGCGCGTATCCTAGGAGAAAAGAAATGTTATATTATTAACCAAATAAATTGTAAAAAAAGCCGTGTGAAGTCGTCGTGGCGCTACATATCATATTTATTTCATATCAGCTTTAAATATCAATTCTAATACTAATATCCATCCATCCATCCATCAGCCGTTCAACATCCACTACTGGACATAGGCAATACCAATATATAAAAAGAAATAACAAAAAGCTCACCTCTCTTAATAAGCTCTTCTACCATAGCTTTCCGTTTCTTATTTTCAACAACTAGTCCTTTATCGCACTTCTCCACTATGAAACGGGCTTGATTTGTCAGTTTGTCTGCTTCAGCTTGTAACTGCCCTTCCAAGAATTCCTTACGTTTTGTGTAGTACTTTAGCCTCACATCGTAGAAATCGCGGAGTATCTCTTCTACTTTGTCGAATCTAGAATAATTAATATATATAATTACAAATAAATATAAAATTTAATGACTGACTCTTAAATTCCAGTCATTTAATCATAGATCGAAACTAACAAATCAACTTACTTTTTCAAACAATTATTATGATCAAATGCGTTCATACAAGTCATAGATATGGTTGTTTGCAATTTGAACACTTTGTGAATGCCCTCAGCTTCGACCTCCGCCAGTTTACCCGGTAATAGAGAAACTACGAAACGCACTGTTGTGTCTGTGTTGTATTCCTGGAATTATGAAACTATTAAATAAATTATGGAAAAGAGAGATTTCTTTTGAAATATATCAATCAAGGAAGACTGCACACACATATAGTAGTACTATGTAACTATCGAACCCACAACCGCCCCGTCCTCAGTCAGCCGCTATACCCCTGCGCCGCGGTAGTGCTTATAAAGTGTTATTCAAACTAACACATTTTAACACATTCATAATATATAAAAATATAAATAAAAATCAATACTCACTCTATATTCAGATATCAAAGGCTTCACTTTATCTGTACCTAGCATGGGTTCTAAAACATTCTCCTTATAATTCTGGGTCCACGTGCCAACCGGAAGTTCAGTTATTTCTATTTTCTCATTAGGCAAGATGGCGGCTTCACCGGAAATGACGTATTTATCACTAAAACCTTCGATTGTTCCCCGGAAGTTTTTGTACCAGGGATGCATTGTTACTGGCTCTTCGCCGTCTAACATTCGCCTGTAACGAAAATTAATAATAATTTGAAAGTATTATTAGTACATGCCAATGTCTTATTTTATATAACTACTTAAAAAGGTGCAGATTGAATGAATTATTAATATATAAAATAAAGAAAACAAATCAGCTTCACATGCAGCAGGATAGGCAAATGGATACTAATGTTAAAACACTCCGTTCCCCACCTTGAGGCATTGCGTGTGTCAATATCGAGAAATGTATAAGCCATTTCCATTTCATCACATTAATTGTTTCGATGTAACCCACTGTACCTGCCTGATTATAATTACCTTTATATTTGACCTTATGGTCAATGACCATAGATCCAATAAATAACTTTAAAATTATTGTTTTAGCTTCACACTATATAAGAGGTGAAGGGAACCTAATTTAATACACCCTAATTACAGTCCAATTCATGAGACATTGCTGTTAAATGGCGAACTTAACGCCGCTGTTTGTTTTGTTATCAGTGCGACGAAATGTCAATAATAAATAATTAATGTTAAACAGGGATCGAATCCACAACCGTCGCGTTTACAGTCACACGTTGTGCTACAGCTCCTCACGGAATTCAAATAACCTCACCTAATATTAGCAACAATATCCCTAGGATTGTAATTGGGTATTTTAGTTGACCAGCCGGTGCCAATGCCCTCAGCACCATTTACCAGGACCATGGGTAATATGGGAATGTAGTGGACGGGCTCGATCTTTTGATTGTCTTCAAATTCATGCTGAAAAAAATATTTAAATTAAATATACATATAAACATTTATAAAATAATGGTCATGTAGATTTTGTATAATGATGTTTAATTATTTTATAATTATAAAAAAATCGTGTCCCAGGAAGTCATGAAGGCTTTGAACACTTCCTTCCTGAGGGATGAATTATTTTCATTTCCTAACCCCCAGTAACAAGACAAATAGCGGCGTAGAGTTCCGCTACTCAATTAAAAAATTGAGCGAACAATCGGGACTGGAAATATAATATTTAAAACTCTTATAGTTTATAATATTTCATTATGCACTTTATATTCCACCCGCAATGTAAGCGGAAAAATCAAAATATTCCTCCTCGTGAGTCCACACTATATCATCTTATTCCTTAAATTGTATATCTAAAATCAAAACCACCCTAGAGTCTTATGCCGAACTCATCACTGGGCTCCAAGAAGTTCTTGTTGGACGCAATATAGTTATAAACAATAAAAAAAAATACTTACCACAAGCAAAGGATCATCATGAGGATGAAACACCAGTCTCGTCAACGGGGACATGAGTGTGAAAATGTAACGGGGGCTCGCAGCATCTTTGCCCCCAGACAGGCGGGTACCAAACTGACCACGGGGTTCCAATAGGTTAATGTTGTTGGACCCCACATAGTTTTGAGCCAGATTCACTATTGTCATCGCTAGGGACTGTTCACCTGTTTAATTTGGTGGAGTTAGTTTTTGTATAATTTATAAATATTATGTATTTAATGCATTTATTATTAGGGAAATATACAGAATAAAAAAAAATTACAAGCAACTGAAATTTTCTAAATAATACACAATCTGTGAGGTCTCTGCGTGTTACCTCCATATAATGTCATTGAAGGAATTGTGGTATTTTATGCTTTTATTGAGAAATATCGTTAATGGAGCGATTTTTTTAAATATTATTTATATATATTATATATATGTATTATACCTTTTGTAAATATAAGGCTGTATTTTTTAAATGTCTGAATACTTGCAAAGCATTTAGTTTATAAAGTATTGGAAATAAAAATGGTGCAGTTTTGATATTCAAAATTATGAATATAAAAAATTGTAGATTGTCACTGTGAGAGCTATTTATTATATTAAATAGTTCCAAATTAGTAACAAACAGTTATGTAGCACCTACGCAAAGATATCCAGTACAAAGGTACTAATATCGCTCAATGGTGCGTATATATAATATCTATACTTCTATATTCATATTACAAAGTCAAAGTTTTTTAGATTTAGAGCACTAATCTCATTAACTACTTCCATTTGAAAACGTCATTCTGTGTTGTAAAGTCCTCCAGAGTCCACCGCGTTTACAGTGACTCGCTCGTCACTGCTCCTGCACCACAATGGCTTCAATTTTACTATCTATACATATTATTAGCAAACCCGTGTAAAAGAGGGTAGATATAGGTAAAAAGGTTATCAAAACAATGTGATTGTGTCTTGTAGACAACGGCCCTTATTGGAAAAGGAAACTCGTGTGAAGTATTGTTATTATATGTTATAACGTATTTCAATTACGTAGAATCTTTTTCTATAGAATCTTTCGTAATTTAGAAAAATATAGTCGACATTTGTTTTTTTAAAAAACGTTAACTGCTTCCAATTTATGACAAACTAAAATTGTAACTAATCGCAATATGGAACATGATAAAATGAGAAATATTTTACTTAACAGACTTAAATGCAGTGCAGAATTTTGGCAGGCTACCCTTTGACATAATTGCTACAATTTTTTCATAAAATTATTTGAAAATTTAGTTACCAATGTAATATTGTCTTTAAAGTGATAATGTTATTTAATATTTATTGATGTTATTTACTGTTCTGAAATATTAAATAATTGTGTAGTTCAAGCGGACCACCACCATTGTAAAATAAAAATTTCTACTACTAACCATGGTGATAAGCGGAGTGTTCAGCAACTGAACCAGCCAGTTGCGCCACTTTCACTTCCCTCTTATCATTACGTTTTACACAGGTGAAGATCACTTTACGCTGGCCAGGCTTTAAGCCATCTATCATTGATGGTATTGATCTGAAATGATTTGTTTAGGCTATTTTCGATAGTATATATAGTTAGTGGTTTTTTTAGTGGTGTATAGTTAGTGGTTTTTTTAGTGGTGGTGCGATTATCAACGCGATGGTCGTGAGTTTCATCCCTACTGGGGGACACCAAATATTTAATAGCACGGCATTTAGTTGCGCCTCTCAAGACACAATGCCATGATTTGGTGGAAAGCAGGGAATAAAACGATTAATGTTAAATTATATACTTAAATAAATGTATCATTTTCGTAATATTTTTATTGTATAGTGTGCAATTATAACTCACCTCACATTATCTCCATTAGAGAACAAAACCAACTCCAAATTAACAAAATCTGAATAACTAACTGCTTTTGTATCTTTTGTGTACAAATATCTTTCTGGAAGCCCAATTTCCTTCCTCCGTTTCACTTCATCCATGTGACTAGTCAACCATTCTTTCCGTTGATCCGCACCTTTCTTGGAAAAAGCAAGTTCTATATGATGGTCATCTGTTGGTCCACTATAACGGAAACGTATTCTGTGCCTGTCCATATTCTGGAAATACTCTTTAGCCTCCTTTGAAGTGGAGGTACCCAAACCTTTGTAGTACTTTATATTGTATGTGTGATGATTTTCCGTTTCGCGTTTCCATTCTTCAAACTCCGGTAACGAATAAAATGAAATTTCTTTATCTTTTTTGGTTGCCTTAACGATAGGTGTGATGAATTCTTCTAAAAATGGTAATTTAAGAAGCTCTGGCCAATTGTGATGTATGAAATTTATAATAAGTCCCTTAATGTGAGAACCGTCGTGATCCTGATCGGCCATTATCATCACTTTACCATAACGCAATGTTTTCAAATCATCCACAGTACTATATTTCTTTTTATATTTAAGACCAATTATTTGAATTAGGTGATTAATTTCAACGTTTTCAAGGACTTGTTTGTGTGAGGCATCTCTTACGTTTAACGGTTTACCCTTTAAAGGGAATACGCCATAGTGATCTCTTCCCACCACACCGAGACCCGACACAGCCAATGTTTTAGCTGAGTCTCCCTCAGTAAGAATTAACGTACATAGATGAGAATTTTTACTTCCGGCGTCGTTAGCATCTTCTAACTTCGGTATTCCTTTCAATTTACTCTGTTTTTTACCAGACGCTTTAACCAATTCCGTTTGGGCTTTAAATTTGGCCCAAGATAACACTGATTCAACTAAACCTGATTTAGATACTGCATTCACGAATTTCTCTGAAAAGTTGCATTTTGATCCAAAACTTTTGGCTTGGAGTGTCATATTTTCTTTAGTTTGAGAATCAAAGGTTGGGTTCACTATGAGAGAGTTAATAAACATCCACATATGATTTTTGACTTGGAAAGGCTTAATATTGACGCCTCCTTTATTCTTCTTCTTTAACACTTCTAGAACATTCTTGACCACACTGTCAGCCACTGTGTCAACATGCTTACCACCTTTTGTAGTAGCAATGGAGTTAACAAAAGACACCTGTTGAAAACCTCTGTCGGAAAGTGTTAAAGCAACTTCCCAACGATCATTAACTTTTTCGTAAACAACCTTCAATGGCTGTCCGTTTTCATCTTCTTTACCTTTTATATATAGATCTATATAATCTTTAAATTTGTTAATTTTCAACCTTTCCCCATTTAAATAGACTTTAACCCCTTGACTGGATGCCGCCACATCGTAAGCTCTACGAGACATTAACAATACAATATCATCTTCTAGCTTCTCCATTTTGAATTTAGCCAAATCAGGGCTAAACGTCACTTTTGTAAAATCATCGTCTTTACCAGATTCCTTGACTTTGGGTTCCGAAGCCTTAGTCATGTTAGAACCCCATGTCTGTTTGAAATGTTTCTTGTACTGTTTAGAAGCAGTTTCGACTGTGAATTTAGTTGAAAATATATTACAGAGCTTAGCTCCGTAACCATTTCTTCCTCCTGTCACTTTTTCTTCTTCATCATTATAATTTGATGATGTCAACAAGTGTCCAAATATCATAGTTGGAACATACATTTTTTCTTCTTTATGCATCACCACTGGGATGCCACATCCATTGTTGTATACAGATATTGTATTTGATTCTTGATTTATGTCAATTTTGATTATGTCCATTTTAGCATCTCTTTGCTTATTATCAGCTGCATTTACTAATATTTCGTCATATATTTTGTATAAACCTGAAATTCGCAAATACATTATTTATTAAAATCATTTAGTTAAAAATGTGTTTTTGTTTGGCTCTGACTGTTGCTAAGATTATTTATTATTCTAGAGTAATATATTGGTTATACAGCTGAACCAGCAATCCCTTTTTACAATGGCAGAAAATAAAGATCTGATTATATTAACAGTAAATTACCTTTCATTCCCTGCTAAGAAGAAAAACGCATGAAACTGCAAAAAAACATATTTATTGAAATATAAAAGTAATCACCTGGTACATAATTCAATTCCCGTTGAACCATACACTCCTTCTCCTTATCATACACCCACATTGTCTCAGTGGCCCGTTCAACGGAACCTATGTAGGTATCCGGACGCAGAAGAATATGTTCAAGCTGGGATTTCTTTTGATATATCTTTTCAATGGCACCTTTTTGGCCCTTCGCAGGTGCTTCTGTTGTACCATTTTGAGTACCATTACTCATTTTTGCTATCATTGACTAAAAAATAAATTGTTGTATATTACTGAAAATTTTATAGTAGGCTATATTTGTGGTTCAACTACACAGAGCCTGACACTATGTTCATGGATTCTATTCCCACTTGGGGAAACATTTAAACAATGAATAAATATTTATTTTAGCAGCAACAGATTTAATTTTTTGGATATTTTGAGTAAAATAGTTAATTTAATATTTTCTTCCCCCAAAAGTTGGCCAACAATAAAATATAAATAATCAGTAGTTTTCCATTTATCAGAATTTATAACAATGTTGGAAACATTGTTAGTAGTAATAATGACCGATAGCAACAAAAAAAGTTTTGTTGTATGTTATGAAAAATGTCTGGCAACAGTGATTTATTTTCTCAATTTTCATTTCCCTGCTCCGCTAGATAATATGATTATAAAGAAACTATTATCAAATAACAAAAGTAAAATAAGAATCTATCAAATTCGTTTAAACTATACTATATGAAAATTTATTAATTTATATCAAAATAAGCCGCTTATGTTGTTTTTTTTTCTCTGCTCAATTTATGTCAATGCTGTTGATGCCATATGAAAAAACAAATGTTAAATACAATACTTTCATATATATATTTTTTTAAATTAACGATTTTTTATTTTTTTTTATTTTGAAGGTAGTTCATTGAAAGTTACTTACCTATCAAATATATGCTAAACTTTCGTTATTTAAACATATTTTTTTATATTAATGTAAATGACATATAAACATTCTAATTACACTAAACCAAAAGCAATTATAATATATTATTCAGTGACATTGAGCGTATAACTTATATTTCACATTATTTCATTACAACATCTATATCATATAAGGCGTATGAGTAAATAATTTTAACATATGGATGGACAAATAAACAAGAAAAATTTTGACCGTTACCGATCAAAATGCCGCCAAGATCTAACCGCTTCTTACCTTAATATCAGCCATCTTGTGTGTCGTCCTTATAAAACGTGCGCGATCAACGCTACACACGAATTGCCTTAAAAACAAGACAATATAATGTTTAATACTAATGGCTTTCGTAAAATAACATTTTTAGTGTTGTAATACACGATTAGCACACCCGAGACGAAATAACGAACTTGACAAAAACGCCGTGAACAAGCGTAGACTATAAACATAAAGTATTAACTTCATTTTTATTGTCTATGGCATGTTGATCGTCGTTTGATGTTAAAATAATGATCGTACGGTATATAACTTATAACAATAATATTCATATAGTTTATATTGGTTCATTTATATCATATATTATTATTAATATTGTAAAATATTTTAGCAAAGGTATATTAAAATGAATTTATAAGAATAAATTAATGTAAATTATACCGTATGCCATATAAATAAATATATTTAATACTGTATTATTAAGTTAGACATCTGAACGAGTGTTTTTATTTTAAAAATATACTTTTTTATTGTTTATTTTTTGTGGTGTAATTACTATTACCGTAACGTAATATATTTCATCATTAAAAGCATAGATATTCATTTAGAAGAAAAAAATTCAAAATATATCAATACTTTATTGGTTATCTGGGGCATGGACGTCAAAAATTGACGTTTCTACTTTCTATGTTTTTTAGGTTATGTGTTTTAAATATAAATAATATTAGTATTATTGAAGGTTTTTTTTATAAATTATTCAAATCGCATATTAAGATGTCTCTCCTAAGTTATGCATCCTTATTATTAAGAAGAGCTGCTTCATTTCGCTACCCTATTAGCAATGCCATTAGTAAAGTAAAATGTAAGGCTAACTACAGTTCACAATCAGTTGTAACGAAAACTATTCATGATGTAAATACAAATGTAACGAAAGATGTTATACTATTTAAGTACGAGAATCCAAAATTTTTCATGTATATGAATGTATTCGCTGTCGTTCAATATATGTTTTGGACATATCTAGGCTTGTTTTCTTTACAAAATTTGAGAGATGCACCAGTCGATGAATCCAAGATTACAGAGGACACTCCATGGTTTCGAAAAATTAATTTAGGCCAAAATAAATACAGAAATACCTTAGGAGCAGTGGCAATTTTGATTGGTAGGTAAAAATTGTTTTTAGATATTTATCTATACATTTTTTTTAGCTTCACGCTGTATCCCGCACATAGCAGGGTAGGCAGAGGGAGCCCAGTGTTGATAAACTCTGTTCCTCACTTTCTGCCTAATTTTTTGACTAGTTGCATGTTGAGTGGCAGGGGATCAAATTCACAACAATTGTGTTAGTCACACTTATACCACTGGGTCATCACTACCTCATTTCCAAATTTGCCTTAAAATATTTATTTTTTACAGGAACAGGATCACTGGCAATGATATGGATGTACACATTAAAGTCAGTTCGATATTTAATATTAAACAAAGGTGGTAGACATCTTACATTCGTGACATACACACCATTTAGAAATAACAGAATGATGAAAGTTCCAATAGAATTTGTATGTTGTAAGGAAAATAGAAAAACGGCAAGAGTTCAATTACCTCTTAAAGTTAAAAATACTGTAATGCATTACATGTTGGACATGAGAGGTGAATTTAAAAATCCTTTATTATTTGACTGTACTGCAGGATTGAAAAGAATATGGTAAAAGCGTATGAGGAAATTTGATCAAGAAGTTATTAGTTATTACTAATTTATTTTAAGAAAGTATGTTGTGATCTATTTTGTAAATAAATTTCTTTTAGTAAATTTATATATTTTCTCTTGTAGCCCCTGACTGGTAATACAATTGTTGTGGGTTTCATCTGCACTTGAAGAATGATGATACTTAAAATATTTTCAGTTCCCTACTCTGGAAGACAGCAGTGTTCGAGTTCCACTACTCGATACACAATGTATAAAAAATTTGGCAGTATTCGGTACTATAGTCTCTCAATACTAGGTACTCTGTAGGCAAATGTACTTTCGTGCTTCCCTGGATGATGGGGTAGACTCTGCTAAGCAGAAAACCTTGAAATTGCTTTTTGTCTTTATAATAGAAGCCCTCAATTATGTTGTCTTTTAAATATATTTTATCAATTTCCCAACAGAATCTAAAGAAGCTAGCCGCCTTCAATAGATTAAGCTGTGAAATGATATCTATTTAGTGTGTATGACAATTACTAACAAAGTGTTTGACAAACACTAGATTCCCTCTGTCTACGCTGCTGTGGGCCAGATACAGTGAAACTAATTGATGTCAATGTCTAATCATACATTATCAACATGATTTTATTTTAAATTATTATTTTGTGACGATGGAAATGAGTACAACCAAAAGTACATTATTTGAAAAATCTTTATTATTTTAACTAAACTGAAAGTAAAGTTTGATTCAACACAAAATAAACAAGAAGTACAATTGATAACAAAAATAATTTCTCTTCATATTTACAAGTCCACTTTCACATCAGACACAAATGTGCAATTTTAAATATGTTAGCAATTTAATAAGCATTTAAATTTAAGACTTCAATTAAATATTTTTAGAATACATAAAAATCAAATTGAACATAGATAAAAGGACTCAACTCTCTTGTTTGCCATTCAGAGAAATTCTTAAAATCATGCAAGGATTTTAAGAATTTGATTCCTGATGTGTTCAAAGTTTTTTATGAATTCAAAAATATTATATTTCTTTCCTTAGCATGAAAAAAAAATATTTGAAGCATATCATTAATATAACATATTTGTGTCTAACTTTACATAAAAATCAAAGACAATCCACAAAATATATATAGACCATAGACACGTGACCTACAGAAACTACTCATCGCTTATTCTATTACTACATAATATTATAACTTTCCATTTAATTCTACAAATGCGTCATCTAGCTTGCTACAACAAGCTACTGAGGATTGACGGAGATATAATTATATTAAAAAGCTTCTATATACAAAAAGAAATCGCCCAAGCGAGAGTTGGACTCGCCCACGGAAGGTTCCGTAGTAAATTCACGACTATATGTCAAAGTGAAATACAACTTATAAAAAATGACAATTTTTTTGTTACGCAGTATGGAACTCTAAAAATACTTTCAAACATACTATTTTGTATAATATAGCTTTCACACCATTATGACGAAAAAAGTTTAAAATCTATACATTTATTAATTTGTATCCATCAACCCCCAACTTTTAAGTACAATATTATTCCTTATTTACAATAAATTATTATTTTTAAATTTTCTACTAATAAATTACAAGTTAAGGCTCTGTGTTATCACACAGGAAAAGCAGCGCACATTTAAATTGATTTAACGTCAAAATAAAAACATGGATATGACTTTAAAAAAATACCTGATACTTAGTTCACATCCACTTTAATATTGTAATGATTAATAATTTCGACGTTTAAGTGTTTGACATTCACCAATCAAAGATAAAAAAAATTATACGTAGATTATAAATATAATATAATATGCATTGTTTCTCACTGCATTGCAGTTACTTATTAAATTACATTTCACCATTGATCTATCATCCAATAATAATTATTAATAATATTAACAATTTCAATCTAATTACTATTTATTAAATATATTTTTTTTGTGCTACAAATAAATAAGACCGTTATGCTGAAAAGGCTTAAAGCTTAAAACAAAAAACCAATATTATAACTTTTGTTATTTATTTATATTTGACATAAACATTAAGATATTTTTAGATAAAAGTTTAGATTTTTACGCAATTTGTAAAGATGTAGGCAGAGACGGTCTCTTGTATAATGATCACTGTGAAATACCTTGTTACAATTTAAATATGACTATACAACTAAAGCACGCTACGCGTACAATTTCTTACAAAAATATATACATTAAACACGTGCCAATTTAATCACTTTACTCAATTACTATGAAGTACTTATAATAAAACAAAAAAATAAACCCACTGAATGTTACAAAGAGAAAAAAAGAGACATTTTGTTAGAAATAGTAATTCTTTTCCCTTAACATTTTTATATGAAATTAATCACACACATTCCTCATTCAGTCTCATATTCTTAAGAAAACTTCAGTCAACATCTCGACAAGTCATAACATTACAATATAAGCATGCAATACTAATTGAGCTATATGCTATTTTTATTTTCATTTTCTTCATGCATCCTGATTATAGGAGGGTAGACAGAGGGAACCAATCTAGTGTAAAGAAAATAAACTAAAAATAATTTAAATATAATAATGATTACCCGAGTGGGGATCGAACCCACAACCGCGCTTACATTGAGATGCTGTCCCACTGTGTCACGCGCGCTATATTTCATACTTCCATTATTTATAATTTATATATAATGAGCTCTAAGACCGAAAGAGCTAATAAAGTTTTAGTATAAAAAGTGTGCCGCCGTTATAATTTAATGCAATTTTAAACAACTTCCCTTTTCCGGAATCGGACGCCAATCACTAGTTACATACTCTCTTATTAAAACCCAACATTTCATTCCCTAAACCACAAAGAAAATGGGTTAATATTGTTAATAGTGCAATCGAAAACAAATAAAGGCTTAATTAATAATCTGATTTATTAAGTACAATTTGAAACATGTTTTTCTATAATCCAAGTATTAATAAATTGACACTTAATAAATGTTTTAAAAACATTTATTATGTCAAAAAATATATTGTTATTGATTGTTAGATAGTCAGTATATGAAGTAATTTTAATTATCATTTTAATAGATTTTATTATCAAGAATTGATTTTTTTTTATAATTTGTAATCAGCACAGGAAAAATTGTCGTCAAACAAAATAATATAATTTATATTTACTTTAATATAATATAGACTCGGTCCAACTATTTTTTTTTTTGTAAAAAAAAATAATAATTTAGTAAAAATTATTCCTTTAAAAAAAACATTTTATAACACTTATTTTTCAATGAAATTATTTAATTAAAAAATTGATTTAAAGCGTTATCATCTAATATTATTTAATCTATCAAATATATGTAACAAAATAGCCCAGGCATTTCTCTTCTATTTTTGTACTTCACACAATCACTTTTTTTTATATATCAATAATTTTTCTACTGCCTTCTATCTTCTATTTAATCTAGCCCTGGACAAATAATGACAAAATATTGTTTTGACAAAAATGATCTAATGATGAAAAAGCGTCGCTTACATCGTTATTCTTTTAGTGGCAAACTTAGAATTTTTATAAGATGTAAAAACCAATTTTAAACGGCGAGATACATAAAAAAAGCAAATGTCAATCTTTGTAGACTATTCTTTAAAAGTTTAACTGTCTAACAGATAAATCTACTAAATTCTATACTATTATCATCATAAATTTATTTTATTTTTCTTACAAACATACATCACACATCAAGTGAAGACATTTGTTTTTTCACTTTTACATGAAACTATGTATATAAATATTAATCTGTTTAATGCACATGTTAATCTGGTATTTTTTTATGACGACATTTTATGTTATATTTATAATCACATCTAGAAAGGTTTACTGGATCTGAATTAGGAAATAACAGTTAATAACGAAAGTGTAGAAGAATAGAATATGTAAATGAATATATATATTTGGGCCAACTGATATCTACAGATAATTGCATAAAAAAATAATTAGAACGAAGAATAACGAATTCTTGGAAACGATTTTGGTCTCTTAGGAAAATAATAAAGGATAAAGATATGCCAATGAAAGGAAAAAAGAAAATATATGAAATATGCATTATGCCATGCTTACTATACGGTTGCCAGACATGGGCGTTGACAGAAGTACAAGAAAGCAAATAAAAAGTCTGCCAAAACGCAATGGAGCGGAGTGTTTTAGGTATAAAAAGGAAAGACAGAGTGAACTTACAAGAAATTAAAAAGAAAACAAATTTTAAAAATGTATACACAGCTTACAGACAGCATAAATGGCGTTGGACAGGACATATGTTAAGGGAAAGTAAAGAAAAATGGACTAAGTTAGTAACGTAATGGTACCCAAGAAATACCAAAAGAAATTAAGGCAGACAACCGAAACGATGGGAAGGTGACATCAAAACAATAGATTGTCCAGTATGAACCCGTCTAGCAAAAGACAGGAAACCATGGAACTCTTAAGAGGAGGTCTTTGTCGACAGACAAGCTGTTTTACACAAACATCCAGTTGCTGATGAATAAAATTAGACAAATAAAATTTGAAAAAACAATTTAGTTTATAGAAAATAGGCATATTATGAATATTTATTGTAAATAAAGAAACAGCAATAAAGGCTATTTTATTTTATTTCTTTATTTTATATTGTGTCCCGCACAAAGCAGGGTAGGTAGAGAGAACCTGCGAACCTAGAGTTAAGACACTTCTTTCTTCTTATTTTTATAGTTTTATAACAAAATTCGTTAGAATTCCAACGTTTGATAAATTGAAACCTATTTTTTTTTCTCTTTATGTACATGTCTTCACATGCCTCCCAATCTTGTGGAATAATATTAGGACATTCATTCGTTTCCATTTTAAGCTTAACGAAGGTCTGTGTTAATTTAATATATCGAAACTGAAGTTTCAATATATTAAATTAACACAGACCTTCCTTCATATTTGTTGAACGAATACAATATTAAAAAAAAACAATAATCCAAACATACCAAATTAACTTAATATTTACAATAACAACTTATAAAATCATTTCAACAAAAGCACTTCGCTCTCATTCTTGTACCATTATAGTCGTTATTCGTAACGTACATCGATACCTTAATTCCCAATCCAGAACGTGAACCATACAAGAGACGCCGGAAACGTTATCATCAATTTTTCGTAGACCACATACGAAAAAAAAATTACGTTACTATTATAGCATATTTAAGACAATCATCATCTGTTTTTATTAAATGGAGTTAGCTGGTTTGCGAATTGGGATATCGATATTCTCCTCGTATTTAAACTTTAGTTCTGTTTCTCCATGAAGTCCGAATTAGTTCAATATCTACGTCAGTCGGAGTACCTCGCCCGCGTGATGTCGTCGTCGTCTCGTCCCGGTGTGATGCTTTCGATTTCGTCGACCTCCTCTAAGTTCTTTGTGTTTGGATTGCATAGTCTGAAATTAATTAAAATATATTTTTTATTATATTATTCTTAGCTTTTATACGTATATTGGTTTTATAATAGAGCCATGGGTTTGTCGCGCAAAAGAATAAAATTGAAGTATAAAACGATATATTAAATTTTAATAATAATCAAATATTAAGATTATATTTGAAGTACAAAAAAGGCCGCAACGAAAATATCAATAAATAATAATTCATTCCCCCGAGTGGAGACCGAGTAACACGCCTGTGCCCGTATGCCACATCTGACTTTATTTTTTTATCTATAAACTAATATTTTGCTCTAATATAAATTAATTACTTAACACTAAGTAGGTAAGTACAACCCAATTGATACATGATACATGTAAGGAAAACAATTAATACTGTAACTAATAACACCGTAATAAAACGTATAATGATTCTAATTAATCTTCGCTATCATTAATTTAGTCATTATCACGCTATGTTATATACATTGAAAATTATTATAAATATTTACGACGAATATCTGACTTTAAGTGTGCTAAATATTAATTACTATAGATTCAAACGCAGCTTCGCTCGCTTTAACTCATTTTTTTTAAATAGCCAAAAGATAATTATTATATGTATTTTTGTTCATGTATTTTTGTTCATAAATAATATATTTTTATTAATATATTATAGGATATATCCTTTCTAGTAACTCTAAGAATATGTATACAAAGCTTAATGATAATCGGGTGGATAATTACAGTTTTCTACATTCCGTATATTAGCTCCAAATTGTCTGTCAGTTCATTAATATTACCTGCATTTACAACAAACAATGCACGGCGCAGCTAACAGTAGCAATGGACTCGCCACAAGCAGTAGAAGTCCAAAACCAGCGAATATTCCAACCACCTGAAAGTATTGTGAGATTTTCTTTACAATAAAGTTAACATATTATACGACCATAGAAATAAAGTTAAAAATAAGTAAAATCAATAAATAAGTATAAATAAAATTATATAATTATTAATAATTAAATAATTTCTTAAGCGCAAAGTCACCTGTGCACGATGCCATAGAACAGACGCTCGTGAATGTCCAAGTTTATTTTTACACGGCCCTTTATCGTAGTGTCGCAGCAAGAAGTCATCCTGAAAAATATAATTACATGAAATACTTTAAAAAAATATCTTCAAGCATATATCCTTCGAAATAAACTGCTAATTACCTATATCACTCTGATTTTTTAGCTTTATGCTATGGTAGAGGGAACTTAGTTAAGACACCTCCGTTCCTCATTTTCCACTAAATTCTAGAGGCATTGCTTTTTGAGTGGCGGAACTGAACGACGAGCTTTACCTCGACGCCAGAAGAAAAAAATGATAATATTGAATATTTCATTTCCTCGTCATTTTCAACAACAAGGGTAATTTTCTTTGGCTTAACAACATTTTTCCTATTCACATAATTACGACGCATTAGCGCCGCTGCGCTGTGGCCATTAAATGCATTATTATTTACTCATTAAATTTAAATTAGTTCACATTTTTTCCTACATACAAATTATCATTCATCATTTCCTTATTTAGTTTATATCATATGTATATATCTTTACTAAGGAAATATTGAAAGATGAAAAAAATAGCAATCTTTTTTATTTTATAGATATTTTACAAAAACTTGGACTGGCGTGGAGACGTCTCTACTATTCTTATATTCTAATTTGAAAAAAGATAACTATCTTAAGTTCTGGTCCAATAAGTATGATATGATTTTACAATAAATAACGTTCTAAAAGTCACAAGTAAACAAAAAAATACTGTATGTAACTGACTACTATAGGTTATAAATTACAAATATATTGTAAGAAAATTTAATTAGACCCTAATAAGTCACAAAAACCACTAAAATAATAATTTCATAATTAGCAAAAAATATATATATTCCATAATAAGAATTATAAATACAACAGGTATTTTACACTGTCGTTTCCGAATTTAAATAGAACAGCCATTAAAAATTCACATTTAGTTGACCAGTTTTAATCATTGTTTAACTTGACACTTTGACTAAAAGAAATATAATAGTTACTTTATAACGTCGTAGATGAACTAATTTTGTATAATAACGGCATCATTATGTAAATTAGAATGCTTGAGTAAAATAACTATAAGTACCTTCGAAGGTAATAAACAAAGAATTAAGATAGCGATTAACAATAAAATTGGAACGCCGTAGTAAAAATCGTTTGTAAGTATTTTCTAAAAGGGGAAGGATTGAAATCCTTTATACGTTAAAAAGTTTTGTTTTTGTTTTGTAATTTTAATATGTTAAATACAATTTCAATCACTTTCTTCTAGTAAAAATTGATTTTATATACGTTACATATAAAAAAAATGCTTTATTTCAGACGATTGTAACTAAGATTAATTATATAGTATCCTAACAATTATATAAAGTTAGTTAACATAACATAAAAAGAAAGTACGATTTAAATCCTGGTCTTTGATCATTTTTGCGTTCGAACTTCGAAACCGGTTAGAAAGCGTTATACTTTCTTCTGCTGCGAATTGCATTACATTATTATAAATATTTAAATATTAAAAACATTTAAATATTTAATTCGTATAAATATTTAAATATTCAATTAATATTTAAATAATTAGTTTTCAATTCGTTTGTGAATGTGGAGCAGTGGAGTAATAGCAGCTTAGGCAGAGGGAATTTAGTGTTAAGACACTCCGGTACTACGGTGATAGTAAATTCATCTAATTTTATAACATATAAAAACATGTTTATGACACCTACAATATTACAACCAGTTCAAATGTGCAGGTATGCTCATAAATCTTACACAGCAATAAGGGTCAAGGAAGATCAGTCTTCTAATTATAAACATCACGAGTCCCTGGCCTGATTTATTTACTGAGACATTGAAGTGTTTGGTGCGGAGTGTTCTTTGTATAGATATTATATACAGGAATGTTAAACTTAACTAAGCAACGTATACGAACTACGAACTGAGTAAGATATGAACATTAAAATTTTTCAGTAACTAAAACTAACTTCTCATGTAATTAGCATTATTTTCATTTAACAGGATTCGAAATATAGCATTTAAACTAAAATTTATTATATTTTTTTCCACAGATTATTTTAGTTGTTCTAAGAATTTCTTACCTAATTTTGCCTATAATACTATTTGTAACGGTTATGAGTATACCTCCTGTAAGCAATTATTTATTTCATAAAATGTATTATTTCAATTAATTTGTAAACTACCATACAAAAGTCCATACTTACGTCCAACGAAGCCAAGCAATACCAGCAGAACACATGTTTACATCTCTTGCACATCATTTGGGCGCAACCCTCATCCTTCTCTATCGGCACTCTACACATTGGGCATAGCTTTATTAGTTCCGAGTCGGGTAAGAGGGGAGCCCCCGCACCCGCCATGGACGAAGACGCTGCGGCTGCTTCGCAGGATAGACCGCCGTGCCACTGTAAGGGAATATTTAATATAAATATATGTAAGAGAAATAATCATTTAGAGATTCTCCCGAGTGAAATAAAAAAATACACGATGGTTTCATAAGTATCTGATGCAGAATTTTAATATACGAGTATAAATAGATTTGATGCCTAATTGCCAAAACCTCGTGGTACATTTGGGCACCACGATGTAGAGACTGCGTGAACAAAATTATACCGCCTTCAAATCCTATGCGGGGGAATGCTTTTACATACGTATTATGTAGGTACCAGTAGGTGTTACTCGACATTCAGTTTTGAATTCTCAAATATCATAACTATATTATTGTTGTATTTTGGTAGGTAGAAACTAACTTTACTTCACAAAATAATAAATTTAAGCATCTTGGCTAGTATTCAAACCAACAATTTATAACGTATTACGTAAATAAGTAACATTTTGAAATATATATATAAATTGGTAAATATTAAAATAAATAAAATATTATTTTCCATATACAGGACAATTTCCATCACATTAGGTGATTAAATAACCAAAAGACATCAACGGAATATGATAAATGTTCTAATATGTTAAGGTTAACAACTTTTATAATTATAAAGTTAAAAATAGATTATAATATTATTATAGAATACTTGCAATTTTCCTCCAGTAAAAATAAATAAAAATCATCTAGTTTTATTTATGCATATAAATTAATTTGAATATTCATGTTGTATGTCAAAGTAACCTCTAAATTTCGGGTGTCTATGTTTTTATAATGTCAATCATTTCTTTTATGTAATATTTTATAATATTATATGATTATAAAATTATTGATATATCAATAAATGCAGAGGTCAATCGTGGCGCGTTTGTGCCCACGTGCGACTGTGCATGAAACAGGTGGTTGGTTCGATTCCCACTCGAGAAAATGATTTATTTAATATTTCTCTCTCATTTCTCGCTCTGGTAACGAGGCAAAGCTCCGGGTTGATTTCCGCCACCGCCAAGATTTCGATACAATATATACTCAGGAAAGTGAAATATTTATGCTTTAGCTTAATATTAATCGCAATAAGTACGGCTATAAATAAAGATAAAACTATAAAAGTAATAGTTCAACATAAAGTATAAGAATTTAGGTAATAATTAAATTGTACCAACAATATTGAAAAGACCAACTGTTAAGTTTATTGCCGACTATTCTCAGCAGAACTGCTGGTAGCTTTATGTTCATTCAATTCAAAATTCATATACAATAGTCTATTTGAATAAAGAATATTTTAAATTTGAATTTCATGAAATAAACCATCATGGTACAGTGAGACACCGTTTGTGAGTAAATCAATGGTTGTGGGTTCTATCCCAATTGAATCGAAACTTTTTCATTTTCACGCTATAATAGGTAAATCATGGCACTGAGTTCCGCCAACAAGTAATGTCTCGAAGATTGAGGGTGAATAAACATAGTAGAGATAGATTTATCTAAATGAAATCTAAAAGACAAAAGAAGGAGACCAATATGTCGTACCAGTATGGCGTACCAGTATTACTAATATTAAATTTAATATCAGCTAGGTATAGTACACTTGTTGTATCGTGTATAAATATAATAGTATAATTTCGCCCATCATGTTTATGGATAGTTACGCAGATTACATTCAATTAAGCTGCCAATCTGCTGTAATCTGACAACCGACTGTTGGTATTGACGTTGTTATTTAATTGTACGCGTTATTACATTCATCACGTGCTGGGAGTTAGTTTAAATAATTGTTGGGTCGCTAGGACTCGAATACGGCTTCGCCCGCTCAATCTTATTGTTGTATTATAACTAATTCTTTATAATGCATTTAAGGCGTATAAGAATTTCAACTAAGCTCAATAAGAACGTATAGTTTAATTGCCTAGAGCGCTTGTACGGTTTCCAAGAGGTGCGGGTTCGACTCCCGCGACTCGTTTAAACTTTGATACGAGTATATTTAATTATTACTTGACAATGGTAAGAACATGCCTGATTGCATAATTATTATTTTATAACTACAAGAACGTTAGATTTTTTAATAATAACTCCAAATGACTTGCAAACATGAAATAATTTGATTTATAATGACAGCATTTCTTTTACAATAGCGCTGTTTCTATTATTATTTTATATTTATTCTATAATTAATTATTTAAATAATACAAGCAAGGTTATTAAAAATAAGATTATTATAATCCCAATATCGACTTGATTATGATGTGTTTTTTGTTCAAATTGAAATAATTAAAATGATTTATATATCTATCTACATCGGTATACGAATACATTATAAATTCAATATTGACAGAAAGATCACTCCTTGTTCATAACAAGGGTAGACGTTAAATTTATTTTTGTTCTACCCAAATCCAGTGCCAACACTACTTTACCAACTTTCCGTTTCACCAAGACAATGCAAGTAGCGAAAACGAACGCCACTTTCTATACAACAAAAGTAAACCCACAGCGTCCATATAAAAGAAAAGTCTTAATAAAAATTTAATAGGTATGTTGATATTGCCTCCAGCAAGAATCGAACCAACAATCATCGCGTATAAACTTAGGACACTACGCAACTGCGAAACAATGGCGTCATTTAATCCTATAAATAGTTCAAGTCATTCAAATTAGCACGAGAACGTGACCAATTGTACAGATTCTATAAATAAACAATAGCTAGCCATAATGACTTGTTAAGTTTTTTTTGTTCTACCCCATTACGCAGTCAAGATATCAATCATAGTAATAAATCAACCGCGACCGTTACTGATTCTTTACGCTGTATCCCGCATGTAGCGTCCACAAATAGCGTAAAATTGAAAAAAGAACTGCATAAAATGCATAATGTTTCTATGAAGAGTATATTTTTCGAAAGAACAGCTCCCACAACGTTATTAAACTAGATAGATATATATTTTTTATATATAATATATATATGTCTTTCGCAATAAGACATTATGAATAGTAGGTTTATTCGAGCAGCGAGTACCAGGCGTTCATAGTGCTCAAAGAGATCTGCAGAAGGTTACGTACCATAAATACGGCACTTGAAAATAATAAAGAGTGTACCTAGGTGTAGTAGCGTGACTATTATTTATTACATGTTAATTATAAAATTAATTATTAACAATTAATAAAACATAAAAACATTATTGATTATAATAATAATCAATAAAAAATCATGAATTATTATTTTTTAAGTTTTTAGTCAGACACGCACATCTTTAAAAAATACTTATCTATGTGAAAACAAATTTCAAATACGTGTTTACTTTATTTTACCAAAACTTTTAATGTGTTGATATTGGGAACAAATTAAATATTTAAAAAAAAAACCCTGTATAATCAACAAATATGCATTTCGACTCCTGCGGCTAGGGCTACATAGGCCTCCACTCCGTAGGTATTCTGTGTAATATGATCAGAAATCAACCATAACATATAACATTTAAAAATGTAAAAACGACCATTTTTATTTAAATTAAAATCTCAATAACTATATTAGAAAACACAATCTGGATGTTAGCCTTTTTAAATGTCCATAAATTTAGAAACGTTCATATAAATCTATCTATCAAGTCACCACCGGTTTGGAAAGTAGACTCCTCCGAGAAGAGCCGGCAAAAAACAGCTTATACCTAAACCCCTGCTACTTTCGTGACTTGTGTACGTTTTTGCAAATTAGAATTACATTTGCATTAATAGTTAAATTATATACTATGTTGGTATATAACTATTAATGTTGTCGTAAATTTATTTTCAACATCACGCTGTATCGTGCAAGGTAGGTAGAGGGAGCTTAGTGTTAAGTCACTCCGCTCTCCACTTTCCGCCGACTTCTAGAAACATTGCGTGTTGAGTGGCGGAACTCTATGCGGCGCTGTGCAATATGGTGTCGTATATAAATTAAGTACATACCAAGTAGTTGAAAATACATTTTAAGCAAACAATAAAAATATACATAATAACAATTAAGCAATACTTAACAATAAATACTACATACATATATTATTCGTAAATTTATATGTTTCACGCTTTAACCTACATACATAACCTAGTGTTTAAACGCTCCGTTACGCGTTTTTCGCAACGAATTACGTCGGACTTTTCATTACTAAAACTGGGAAATGAAAATAATAAATTTCGCTGGATGGATGTAGAACCAGCAAACCACACGATTGCTTAATATTTTTTTGTCTCTTGAGTTTAACTTAAAAAATTCGCATTACTTCAGAAATACTTAGGCATAGCAACTCAAAACTCTAAACTGTCTGCAGACTCGGAGGGCTAATAGAGTGACCGCAGGAATGTTGCCAACAGCGCACTACAGTAGCGTACTCGACCTAGATACCGACCCACCCTCACTCGCGCTAGACGAACTAATGTACCTACATTGTTTTTTAATGCTTTAACAACAAAAATAACATGAAATAAAAAAAAAACACAAAAACATAATTTCGAAACTAAAGTGAAGACCTCCCCTACAAAAAAATCTCTAGATACGCCCACGCCTCCGATCTGCATACACTTTGGCTTATTACAAAGCGTTTGTAACAACAATAAGTGGTACACTGGTTCAAAGCCGGCGATGCCGAACGAAATACAAAGAATGACTGGAAAGCGGTCGCCTTTCACGGCGGACAATAGTTCGCACGGTTAATACACAAGCGCCCCATTGAAAATGTACTGTGAAATTGTAACGAGGAAACTACTGTAAACTATTATATGTTTATTTATATATCTAATATTTATAGTGTGTACATTTGGTTATATCTTTATTTTATAGTAGGGCGGAGTTATTTGTCACTAGCCTTTATTACTAAACATGTCAATAGAAGTTTATCTAAAAAAGTAAAAAAAAGAAAACCAAAAATTTTTAAATGTTACAAATAAAATTAAATATTTAGGGACTAGTAATAAATATTATATGAATAACGGAATTCATCAATTTACAAAAGCTTAATTATGTTTTTCCGAATTCAAAAGAAGATGATTAGTGGAACCTAACGCCGGCCGTATTTAATTAAGCTTTCCGATCGAAAAAGGAAATATATATTTTCAGATAGAAATGAACCTACTATAATCGGGGCTACTCTCACTAACCCACAATGAAGTCAAATACATACTTCTCTTAAATTACCAATTAATAATAATATTAACACGATAAAATAAATAAATAGTTCAATATTTCTTGTGTTTTTTTTAATCAAAATATCTCAACCTAAATATTATTTATCCATAGAATAGTTTCCTTCACTACAAAGTACCAGGCTTGCATAAGCGCAAAGGAGAGCAATAGCAAAATCACGCATCTTTGTGAGATAATATTTCACAGAGTCAATGTACTAGGACAACATAACGGTTGGGGATATGTTAGAATTTGTGAATGAGTTTCTAGTCTAGACTCTGTTTGAATATTATGAAACAAATTGCCTAATATAATTATGTATAAAAAATAAAATTGGATTGTCTACGTGTTGTACGTGAAAATGATATGTTTTATTAATAAATTAGTAAAACTTTTAAACGTTTTATATATATATATTTTAAGATTCGATATATACTTAGGTACCATCCATCTATGGGACAGATCTGTCTTGGGAGGACTGCGTGAAGGCATTTTCCAGCGATAACGAAAGAGGAAAATCTTACATAATATGTAGAAAATAAATATTATTTTGACCTAATTTAGTTATTCAATATTTGGAATATGTGATTACTTAGTTGTCGATATTATTTATTGATAAAACATGCCATACATTACATATATGGCATATTTTATCAATAAAATATAAATATGGTGATTTAATAATTTTCATTATTAATATATTTATAATATATGAACATAACATTTTGATATATTTTTATTTAATTTTAAATTTTACGCATCTTGTTACCTAACAGTTAAATCAAACTAAAATGTATTTTTTGAAATCTGTCGTAGAGGATAAAAAATACTAAATTTATATATTTTTTAAATTATGTTCATTTTATTAAAAAAAATAAATCACCATAATAATAAACAATAATTAAAAATATTTTTAAACCTATACTTAACGTAAGTGAGATCGCGTGCAAAACTTTGTACTTTGCAAAAGCACATCCAGCATGCAATAAATAAGCCTAACGCATGAGAAAACACTAAGAAGGTTAGACAAATAAAGAGGTATCCTAGATTTATCTACAGTACTAGGACAGCATAAATTAAAAGATATTAGCTTATCAGCTTGTTAGCGAACGGACATATATACATATATAAAATAATATCTTGAAATGCAAAAATTAATTAGAATTGGTGATTAGTGACGTTTACGATTGACATTTAAGTAACGTTCAAAAATAAAAATTTATATGGCAATTATGAATAAATTATTGGAGACAATTTTTCAATCTATAATTTTATTTTATTTTTAAAATTTATATAATTACTTATTTTTTTAAAATTCAATTTTTTTTACTAATTTTTGACGTAGATACATAGCGAATTTCTGTACTACGACGAAGTTTTGTATTTATATGTCAAAATTGTACTTGTATATGAAAATTTGGAAGTAAATTAGAAAACAGTTTCACGCTATATCCCGTATATAGCAGGGAAGTTACGAGGAACCTAGTATCAACACACTCCGTTCCCCAAGGATACCACAGCTTTATTTTCGAGAAAGAAAATATATGTGTTTACAACTGTGTTCTCTTAATTTTTTGAACTTTCCCTCTTCTATATATAGATAGATATTTACAAATTGTATGTTCATCAGCCGTCTGTTCATTACATATACGAGTATTAACAGCACTGTTTAATTTGAGATCAAACGGGAGTGGGCTGTCTAAAGAAATTTATTTACGTTGTTTGAGAAAAACATCGTACATTAAAAATACACTCTTGATGTATCTGAATGTAAATATGATTCTTTATTATAATAATTTAATTATGATTGTGTATAATAACGAGGCCAGTGGCGGCGCAGGGGCACACAGTGTGACTGTAAACGCGACTGGTTTTGGGTTCGATCCCCACTGGAGAAAATGAGAGATATTTATTTAAATTAATATTTTTATTTCTTTGCTCGAGCTCGAGGTGGTGTCGAGAAAAGCACGGCGTTGAGTTCCAAGAGTTAACGCAAACGGAGCGTTAACTCTTGGTTCCCTCTGCCTACCCCGCTGTGTGCGGGATACAGCGCGAAGATGATATTTATATAATAATTTATAAAATAAACAATCTAAGTATCTTGCCTCTTGGTTACACTGTGAGCAGAAGTCATGTCTGCATGTCGGACAGTGTGCAGGACTGGCAGCGCGCACTTGCACCACTGTGTCGCAGCCGGGCCGGGGGCAGAAGGCGCGCATCGCGTCCATCGCCACCTCTGTTGATAAGGAATTAATAAGTTAATTATTGATAATTATTAATAATTAATATTTTAGTATTTACAATTTCTCTATATGGTAAATTCAGCGGATATTCAATTACGGAATGTCTTAACACTAATATATTGTTAAGAAAACAAGATAGCGTTTTAAAGCAACGTAAAATATTTAAAATGGAAAAATACTAAAAACGTTTTTATTTATTACATAAACATCGTATATTTTTGTAAATATAAAATGCACTCATAAGCAGAACAACGCATTTCAAAATGTTACGATAAGATCACTAACGATACCAACAATATTCATTTTATATTACTTGTCAGGTGGATTCCCCCCTAGTTCACATCTACTTTAATAAAAGAATTACAAATTATATTGCACAAACAAAGATTTTTGCCATTTATCAATGTCTAGAAACTTTCAGAGAATAATTCATAATAAGTAATAATTCATTTCTCCGAGTGGGAATCGAACCCACAACTTCTATCCTCTATCTATCTATTATAAGCTTATAATGCTTTAACAATAGATATTCTATTATATCTATTCTTTCTTCCTCGATATAGGAATGAACTAATAGTAGAGTAACTAGTGAGAGATTAGAGTAACGAGTAAGTAGGTACTAGACTAAGAGAAGAGAGAATGAAAAAATAATAAAAATGAACAGAAACTCTTATATTAAATATATAATGTGTATGGGATTTGTCATCATACTGTGCCATAATAGCTCTAACGTAGGTATATTGTTAACATAATATTTTTATTTTATTTTCCAGTATGGAAAAAAACAAGTAAACAAGAAAAATATGGGTCGAACAAGGGATCATGTAATTACCAATGTATTCTATAAAATAAATAAGTTATTCATTATATTTTTATTATAACATGATAATATATTCATCATACAATATTCAAAGTCTATTATTGTTTGATAAAAAACGACAAATAATACCTATTACCCGAAAAATCTGATTTTTTAACTAATATCTGACTTACTAAGGCTTGGGTTCATTTCTTAAGTGCACTTTCATGCACTGTGTGTTTATCACCTCGGGAAAATGTATTATTATCATTCTGGCAAAACAGAAGTTTCTAATTCAGGCGCAAACCAGAGTACGGAATGTAATGACACTAGAATTTTTCTGCTTATTGAAATATAACGAAAAAAAAAATACTCAACATCGACAGTAAATTATGTTAATTAATGAATTTATTTACGATTAAAAAATTCCATGACAGACTGTAAATCATATAAGGAAAAACATAAAAAATGTGCTTTTGAAATATTGATATTTTATTGAATGCAGCAATCAACACAACATGTATCTCGTAGATTCATTGGAGTAGGTAAGTGGAACATGTAAATCATTCAATTGTTTCAACACTGCAAAATAACCGTAAAAGCATCGTAAAACATTATATGAATTAGGTCAGATATTTATAACAAGTACATCGTTTTACTCATATAAATATGTACATATATCAATCTTATATTCAGGGAATTGGTTTTTTTAAAGCATGAAAGTTAATACCGTAGACGCTACTGTCCTATAAAGCGACACCGGATAGGTAGGGAAGGAGGAACTCTGTTCCTGAGATATTGCAAGCACAGTATGGCTGTATGCAAACCTTAGCTTGAACCTCCCGGTAGAATGAAATTAATAAAATATAGAGTCCCGCCTCGCTAAGCCGTTGTTTTAATTATATAAAAATAAGAAACGAAAGTAGGGAATATAATGTTAATAAGTTCCTTGTACCTGCTCTACATGATGTGAAAAAAAATGAAGTTATTATAAGGCCAAGTAAGGTACTGCCACTTGGACCCAGGATTTACGTCCATATACACTAAACGCTAGATTAACAAGGCAGACAGACAAAATAGCATTAGACAGACATTATTGAATAAACGAAAGTAAAACACACTGTACATGAATGATTTCCGGTTGTTGACATTAATAAAGTTGATTGAAAGATGCATCTGCATTCGCTACTGCATTATACTTCCGCATATGAGTAACTCACTAAAGGGAAGCCGGCGATGTGAGATAAAAAAGTATTTTAAATGTATGCTGTTCTGTTAAAATGTCATTTATGTGTCATTCTATTAAAAGAAATTACGGAGAGCCTACAGTATTGTAGGGTATCCAAAGAATAGACAATAAAATAAAGCATAGAGAATAAAAGAAACTAAAAATAAATAAATGCGATAACAAAGAAAATTATCAATAAAATGTGAAATATTTGCATTATAACTGATAACAAAATTGAGGATAACCTCAATTTCTATTCATATTCCAGTTGCCTATTTATTTTATCTCCGCGAGTAAGCAGAGGCAGACAGACTTCCGAAATCAAAGAGACCATTGTCACTCTATTTAATCTTTATACTGCATATTTTTTCTCAGGCTAATATGAAAATATTTTAATTATTGAAAGAGTATCCACGTGGGCGCGGTATTACTTCCCGCTTCGCGCCACGGAGGCGCCAATTTCGATAACAACATAAATAGGTATTGTATGTACGTATAATTGTATACTTTATAACTGTAATATACAAAAAAAATCATTCATAATAGAAAGTTCAAAACGTAATCGTAAGTTATTGCGTTGAATGAACTTTAGCATAAAAATAGATAGTCAAAGAAAAGCAATAGAGGAAAGTATATATAGGTATAGTTTAAGGGCTAACTGCAAAATTGAGAAAGTAACGATGGTAACGATATTTATATTACGATAAAATAATAAAAAAATGGATGCAATATATATTCTCGCTTAAGGGAATTTTTAGTTAAAGATAAAAATATTTTCAAAATATGATTTCTGGACGACAGACATACATACAAAAGTTGACATACAAAGCCTAATGTTAAGACACTCTCGTTTTTCATCCTATTTCCAAAGCATGGAATGTTGAGTTGCGGAGCTCAACGCCGCGCTTCCTCTGGCTACCAGAGTAAGAGAGCGAAAAGAATTCAATTCCCCCAAGTTGGGGATACCGCAGAACTGCTGCGCTATTTCAATTCTACTCAGCCGCCGCGCCGTGACCGCGTCAATAACAATATTTATACAAAATAAATATTTAACAATAACAATATAAATAAAAAATCAAATCACAATATATTTTTAAAGATACAAATTAATTTTAATAATAGCCTCTTTGACTACACCTACTACGATCAGATAAGACTGGCGCCTCAACGCGACGTGAACCTTCACCGTACATTCACGCGACGCTAAGTAATTGAAATGATAAATCTACATTTTCTACTATAAAGTTACTTTAGAATTCGAGTTTAATTTTAAATTGTCGTCTGGAAATTTTATAACAGCTTCTTGAGTTCAAATATAATAATTCACTTGTGAACATATTTTGCGCAATAATTTAAAAATATGGTAATAAATAATAAGAAATGTTGATAAAGTGGGAATCCGGCATTATTTACTTAGATGCCGGAATGAAAATTGAATGTAAACAAAGAAATACATAATAATATCACCCACAAAAGTTTATTTAGCCTTATGAAATTCAACGCTATACTTTCATTATTAATATGAGAAAATATCTGTATATACATTTTAATTGCTTGGGAATGAGATCGCAAAAGTAATTACAAATATGATATCGGCGAGTTTCGCTTTAAAAGAACCTTGTATAAATACGAGCTTTGTATAAATTGAATTCTCACTCAGGGAAACCACATAAAAAACCGGACAATTGCAAAGGACCGTAAAACCTTTTTTTAGTGCTAAATAAGCGAATTATCTATATCAAAACTCCAATATTAAAGGAGTTCTATAAAGTAAATAATATATTTTCTGATGATAATAATAATGAAAGAGACATATAACTATTATTTAAATTGCAAAAAAAATATTAAACTCCTGGCATGTTAAAATACTGATGACTAAAGTATTTGATTTATAATATTTATGTTTATTTTATTAAAATCATTTATTTACTTATTTGCATTTTCTTAAATACCAAATAAAATATTATATTATGTCATTAAAATACAAACGTAAACATTTATTTTTTATTTTATTTTTAGTACTTTATTACACCATAATTGATATTACTACAACTAAAACATAAAAGGAAAAACATTTTACAAAATTAAAAAAAGTTTGGACTCCAACTGATAATAATCTTCTCATTCTCTAGATTATTTTTAAACTATCAAAAACATAATTTGTAAAAACACCAAGTCTCGTAACTCATTTCTTTTACCGTAAAAAGCTATGATGGTTATGACTACAGACACGTAAGACTGGTTTAAACATTTAAACCATTAAAATATAACATATATTAAATCTATATATTAATTAGTAACACTTTATATACTAGAATATTATTAGTTAAGGAATGAAATACCTCAGTTATACCTTCTCTATTTTAGATGTAATAACAAACGCTCGACCGTGCATCCGTCACGAGAGACGCTAAGTAATTGAATTTTATAAATCCACTGTCCTTTATTAAGAGCTTATTCTGTTGAGATTGCTTCTTTTCCCACTATATATTTTTTTCTATTTTCACGCTTATTCTACAGTTTTTGAGGTAACCAGGACCTCATATACTATTTATAAATAAACGCGATTAATACGATTTATCATTTAATGATTCAAATGTGCAAACATTGCGAATATTAAACGGTCTTATTATTATGAGAACCTAACAATTTACTTGACTTTTTAAATTATTTTTATCCCAACTCCCACATCGTGTAGGGTATACAGAGGAAACCTACTGCAAAGACACTCTTTTTCCTTATTTCCGTATAATTATTCGAGATATTAAGTATGAATTATCGCCCTCGCGATTACCAGAACGAATAAATGAAAATATTAAATTAAATAATTCACTCATCGAGTGGGAATCGAATCGACAGCCGTTGCGTTCACACTCACCTTCACCTCAAGATATTTAAGTTTAATATTTTTCAATTTAAACAAATCCTTAAGCTGCTTCTGTGAAAGAACTTACATTTATTTTATAAAAGCAACGTTATTTTCATTCAAGACAAGATGACAAAGATTAAGCCCACAAAGTGTCGGAAGCTGTGAGAAGTGAGAACCAGTTCAAAACGTGTCAGCGCTTTTTTTATAGCTCGCTCAAAGAGATGTTTAAGAATTTTACTTATATTTATTATAATTGAAAAGTAAATTAAAGCAGCCGTTTCTATTTATATGAAATTAACAATTTGGTATAATTGGTTAGTTATTAAGCGTCGATATAACGTTTGTTAATAACTCCATTAAAGTGAGTTATGGGATTTGGAAATTACTTGAAAACGATGCTATCTATACATTTATATGATTAATAGAATAGCAAAAAGTAGAAAATTAAGGTTGGTATAGTTTAATAAATGTATGTTCCAGATTACATAAAAATAAACACAAGAAAAATATTTATTATTCTATGTGAGTCATGGGTTTAAGCTAAATTTGGGCTAAGTTCTAATATTATTTAAAATATTGTCACTAGAGTGGGACAATGCAGCGACGGTCGTGGGTTCAATTTACACTAGGAGAAATGAAATAATTAATATTTTATTTTTTTCAATCAGGTGAAAAGACAAAGGGCGGCGAGTTCCGCCATTCTGCTTTACACATATAGCAGGGTAGGCAGAGGAAACCTAGTGTTACTACACTTCGGTCCCATCAAGACACTTCGAGTCCCTACTATCCACCGAATTCTACAGCAATGAAACTCAACGCCGACCTTTGCCTCGTCGTCACCAGTGCGATTAAATTACCATATAAAACATTCCATTTTCTCGAATTGGAATCGATCTCTCAACCTGCTGCTGCTGCAATCTTTACGTCGCAACGCTACGCCACGACTGGCCTGGATTAGACAATTATTATATCTACATAGAAATAAAGATATATAGACGGTTAAATAGAGCAAAAGCTATTGATATTTAATATTTTTTTCTATAAGTCAAGCTCTATTCTCCATTATAACAAGGTAAAATTTAAATATAGAGTCCCTACCTGCCGCCTTATATAAATTATATAACATTAATGTCGCCTACAATATACCGCTAACGAAGTATAGAAAACCCGTCAAGCGCTTGATCTGGGCGTAAACTAGGCTCTTTCATTCATAATATAATGGCATGAAAATGATGTAAAAACATTTTTATTTTTAGCAAAAGCTAGTAGCTTTTACTTGTGGCTTCGCCCCCGTGGCCAGGCGTGCAGGGTAGGAAGAGGGAACCTAGTGTTAAGACACTCCATTCCCATCGCGTTCTCATACTTTTATTTCTGTCAAATACTGGAGGCATTGTGTGTTGAGTGATTATATGTAATTTTTTTTTTTTTATTAAAAAAACCAACTACGTCGCACCAAATGAACGATATATTATAAAAATATAAATGTTCACAGCCTTAGCTCTGCGTCTTTTGCAAATATAAACTAGCATTTGATTATACTTTAACATATTTTATTATTTTCTTGTTATTTATATAAACTTCATAATAAGTGAGCTATCATGCATTGTTATTACAATACATTCATTTGTTATTTTTATATTCTACATTTACATATTATAAAATGGCGTTCGCTTTTTATTCTTCGATCTTTGCCTGACCTTTTCATATATATCGAAAACTACAAGTTACCTAAACACTTTAGTACAAACTTGGCTCAGGTTGGAACCATGTGTGGCGTATCGAATAACTGGAATAATTATTTTCATACGTTATTAAGTATGAGGCCGTCGTGATTCCAGGGCAAATGTGTGTATAGCGCGACAGTTATGGGTTCGATTCCCACTCGAGGAAAAACATTTTCATTTCTTCGCTCTGGTACCAACTACCAAAGCAAAAGCACGACGTTGAGTAGAAAATGGTAAAAGGAAATGTCTTAACACTAGGTAACCTCAGCAGTACTGTAGAATGGATACAACGTGAAACTGATTGTCTATATAATAAACTATAATAATATAAACAATACCAAGTAAAACTAATATTCTGTTGAGAATTATTATATACACCTACCCACCTACCTATATAAATATATGTATATAATAATATAATTAGTGATGAATAAGCCTTTAGTGGTATAATACACAGTAATTAAAATGAATCATTCTTAACGCCGCATGCACAAACTGCATATGAGAGATAAAATTATAAACAATTAAATATTTAAAGTATTAACATTAGTCATACATGACGATGTTTTTTTTTTTCTTTTATTTATATAACCTGTGTATATTCGATTGTGTTGTTGTGAAGAAAAAGGTAATCTTTTTCAACTACCTTTGGAAATCTGTGCATAAGAATTTTCGTTTTTTTTTTTTAATAAGTGTTTTGTTACGTATTGAGTGGCGGAACTTAACGCCACGCTTTGCCTCGACACCAGAGTGAAGAAATAAAAATTATAAATATATATAATTTAGAGTGGGAACCTGTCATTTTTACAATCACACGCTTGTGCTCGTTTGATTTCTGGGTTTTTAGAGATAGGTATATACTCGTATACTACTATAACTTTACCAGTTTGCAAAGCAAAAACAAGCTGGATACACAAAATTTCAGTTCAAAAGCTTCCCGTACCTATAGCTTTAGCAGTAGTAATTCNTGCCTCGACACCAGAGCGAAGAAATAAAAATTATAAATATACATAATTTAGAGTGGGAACCCACAACCTCTCATTTTTACAATCACACGCTTGTGCTCGTTTGATTTCTGGGTTTTTAGAGATAGGTATATACTCGTATACTACTATAACTTTACCAGTTTGCAAAGCAAAAACAAGCTGGATACACAAAATTTCAGTTCAAAAGCTTCCCGTACCTATAGCTTTAGCAGTAGTAATTCAGGGTATTAAACGATTCCGAGGCTCGCTTTACACTCAAGCAGCAATCAGGGCATGGCGACGCCGTGAATTTCTATAGACGAGGGTGAAATTATTCCAGCATTCACTATTCATTTACATAGCTTGGTTATTAAGTTATTTACATTGAAATTTTTGTGTTTGGAAATATGGTGGAGACATATAAAAAAATACACTTTTTTGGCTAATTCATGGTTGTTTTTGCAATGGGCAACAATTTGTTACTAAGAAAATTTAATTTTCAAGTATCAATAATATATAGGGAACGAAGTGTCTTATGTACACTAGGTTCCCAGGTTCCATTTGCCTACCTTAAAAAATAGTAAACTTTTACTTTGCTAAATAGAAAGCTTTATGGTAGAAGAAACCGGAGGAGACCCAAGATGGAAGGACTTTTGTCAATCTGAATAGGTTACATCGTTGTCATTCAAAGGGTTTTATTTTTTATAATTATACCGAGCAGAGGGAGCAGGATAGCGGAAAAATCTAGTATAAGATACACATATGATATCTCACATAAGTACCCATCATCTAAATGACTCTAAGGCATCAAACGTATGGCGTAAGAACATCCATAGCAAAACAAACTACGCAACGTGACTAAGTACAAACGTGCCTAAGGGAGTATTTTAATTTGCATGCCACAAGCCAATACTATTTCATTGCATGCCTTTCGAGACCCTCTAACCCCCTAACGCTTGCATCACATGAGTAGGGTCTACCTCATTCAGCGTATTTCACGTATTTTTATGGCATGGTGCTATTGAATTATTTAGGTTTCCTAATTTAATATGTAACACGTTTTCACAATTTAGACCTTACGCAATGCTTCCAAATTTCGACGGAAATTGGTGAAAGGAGTGTCTTAACACTCGATTCCCTCTACCTACTCGCTGCGTGAAATAATAAATGATTTTTTAATATAAACTTAACCTCATAGGTTGAGTGCATCGTTTGTTTAATGACAGATTTATATTCTTCACACAAAGTACGAAAGAGTTTAAATTTTCAATGCATTCAAAAATTTCTGCTTTATAATGAAAAAATATTTTAAAAATTCGTTTTTCTTTTAACATATTTACAAAGCAGATGTTTATTTTCATTATAAATTTTTACGACATCGACCTCATAAATATGAATATTGTTACAAAGTTGCAGTTTTAAAAGCTATTGTAGTAAATATTTAAACGAGCCAAGTTTTCCTATCATAATATATACTTTGAGTTTCAAAGAATTTTCAATCAACAAAAGCTCTACTTTATGAACTTCTTGTCTTTGGTGTTTGCAAAGTTTCTTGTATAGCTTTGTTCATAAAAAATGGCTTTTCATTTTCCCTTAACTTAGAAAATCTAGATCTAAAAGGCACGCTACTCTGTTGCCATTATTTTGCGTATTTTTAGCACAACTTATAAAATTTTAGTTTGGAGGCAAAAAATACTTTATAGATGAACATTGATTGAATTCGTCAGTATTACATTTAATTTTATTTTATCTATATTGAAATATATAACTTTGTTAGAAAAAGACTAATTTTTATTTATTTATTAGCTTTTTCTGTACGCTAGACTTTGAACGTTCTTGCCTTTAAATATAGCTTGTAGCCTTCTTCCATAAATGCATTAGTACATTTATGTAATCAGAATTTTCCAACTTGAACTAAAAGTTGCTAAGATTAACGTGTTCAAACAAACAAACAGTCAGTCTTTGTCTTTTATAATATTATAGTATACATACAAAAACCGGCAAAGTTTCAGCGTTAATAATCTCTTAATTATTTTAGAATCTTCCACTTAAATAATTATTATATTAGCAATCCTTGAAGACTAAGTCTAATTAAGATGTACAATATTATTAAAAATCTATAAATATTAAAGTAGGTTTACTTTGCAATGATTAATTAAGTTAGCATAGCGTTATTAATATGTAAGCATTATGAACGTTTGTATAATATACCTAAATACACTTTTAAATATTGGGAAATAGAGCGAGGCCAGGTCGGGTCGGGCTCATGGCTCAGGGGCACAAGCGTGCGACTGTAAACACGACAGGTTGCGGGTTCGACTACCGCTTGAGGAAATGAAATATTTAATATTTTCATTTTCTCGCTCCGGGAACGCCACTCAGTACGCAATGCAGATTCGAGAATTCAGCGAAAAGTGAGCAACGGAAGTGCCTTGGCGGGAACGGAGTGACCGGAGTCCAGAGCGAGATAATGAAAATAATAAATTCTTGCGAGGGGACATCGAACCCATAACCATCGTTAACAATAATTAGTACAATTAATGGGGTTCCAACTGTACTTTAAATTTAATTTCCAAGTAAATTCAATTCGTATAAAATTATTTGTTAGTAACAAAATTCCAATAATTGCTATTTACGTTAAACGTAACAATTTCGATGACTTTGTGTACACTAAGTTGAAGATGTTGGCAAAGTACCTCAAAGGTCACGTCGAGTAAACCTCAAACTATAAATATCTAATATCGTCTGCCTGTGGGTGTTATATTATATACCTACCTACTTCAATATCTAGCAAGTATCTCTTCTGAGCAAGTCATGTTGCTCAGATAATCCTTTCTTTCAACATAATCTTTCTAAAAACCACCGTTTAGATAAAGCTTATGGGCATGTTTACTTTGATATAGGTTTTATATTTGGTTTGCCTTTTTTATGTTTTTGTGAAAAGATCATAAAAATCTTCTATATGAAGTTAAAAAAGAGAAAAGTTTTTTTTGTAATATATGACGGGAAATATGCTCCTACGTATTAATAAAATAGAATAGAGAATTTAATAATGTGTACACACACTAACTAACTAACACTACGATCTTTTGGCAATACCTCTATTGTACACGGATATATGTAAAACGAAAAAAAAGATACATTTTAGGGTTTTGCACCCAAAGGGTACAACGGGGCAATATTACTGTGTCTGCTTGTCCGTCTGTTTCTTATAAACTGTGATAGTTAGACGTAATTTCTACTACCGTTTTTATAAATAATGGTACGGAACCCTTTGTGCGCGAGTACAATTCCCACTAGGCCGATTATTTGATTTATAATAAACTTACTTATTACTTGAATACATTTTAAGAATTTTAATCGCATAAATGGTTTGACTTTTACATTGACATTTAAATTCGACCGGGAAAAGGTTTAAAGTTTAATTTATGGCCTTCCGTATTTGCATACCGCCCATTGTATGTTGTACGGGTGGTAGAACTTAGTACCGCACTAGTCAACCTAGACTGCTGAAACGTCTGTTTTATAGTCGTAGATGGTAATTTTTTTTAAAACTATTGTTTTTCCATTATATTTACACACATTTGTTTAGGCCAGTCTTGGCGCCGAGGCACAAGTGTGTGGCTGTAAACGCGACTGGTTGTAGGTTTGATTCCCACCCGAGGAAATAAAATATTTATTTAAATTTATACTTTCATTTCTTAGCTCTGGTGTCGAGGCTAGCGCGGCGTTGAGTGACTGTCATATCACTAAGTTCCCTCTGCCTACCCTGCTGTGTGCGGGATACAGCGTGAAGCTGATTGAATGTTTTTATATGTATAACCAAAATGAAGACAAAATACCTCATATTAAATAAGGTACCTAGTATTAAAAATATATTTTTTTCCATATAAATAAACGCTAACAACCTATCACATTACCAATTTGGCTCACAAAAGACTTGGTGCGACTTTGAACTAATTGCCCTCTCACATGCAACGAGTTAACGCTGCGGGCTACCGATTGTGTTTTAGAAGTAATTTATACTTGGCGAAATTTCTCTATGTTTAAAATGGGTTAAATTATTTTGAAGATATTTACTTCTAAATACTACATACGAGAGGATAACTAACACAAAGGAAATTTGTACGAGTGTCAAATTTGAACAACAGCGGTCATTGAACTTGGCAAAGCAAACCAACAATAATGTGATAAGGGACTTAAAATATATTCAAATATTCAAAACCACTAATTTGACTCGTAATTGTTGAAATTTATTATCTTTTATATGGAAAAGTTACATTAAAATTAACCTGAAAGATATTATAATTTCAATCTAAAATCATTATTTTGCGAACATCGACACCGGTAAGGTTTGTTTTGCCTTTTATTTTTAACATTTTCAAAGTGTTGTTCCACATCTTAAAAAATATCATATTGCCTTAGTAGAGGCCAAAGCTTTATACAAGCCCCCAAGTGGGCTTTAGTTGCGTATTTACCATAAAAAATTATAGAAACGAAAGAGTTCCTTTCAAAAACTATATTATACCTACATACACAATACTCTTAGTTTCTCGTTTCCGTCCATTTAAAAAACAATGGTAATGAAGCTTATTAGGTCACTGTGTATTTTCTTTAATATTCGTTTCCATTTTAAAATGAAATACGCCTCTTTTATTTTGTTTTTGTATTGCGAATTATCAATTTTTTTATATTATCTTTTTTAGCAGGCATTTAGTGACGTAATGGAATAAATTACATTATTAAAACAACTATTGAATGACGTAAAATATATAATTGGAATATTATAATAAGTTTGAAGCGTTCGACAGAGATTTGTGAATATTTAAGATTCATTATGCATGCGCAGTTAAAGTAGAATCAGACGATATTACACTAAGTATAAGAATTTCTATCATGAAAATTGAAGATGCATGGCCGTCGTAGCAGGGCACAAGCGTGTGGCTGAGGAGGACCGTGAGAGCCCCCGGAGGATATGTATGAGGAGGAGGCTTGGATTTCTCCTATTACCCCGCTAGAGACATAGCGTGAGGCTAGAATAGGCCAGATTAAAAGAAAAGAACAACATACCATGGTTAAGTCTAAACTTGAGATGTTTCTCCATAACAGAGGGTGACACGAGTGCGGCTATCTCGTCCAGGGACAGCGCGGCGCCGGCCGAGCACCGGTCGTCTGGACAGGATACCTCATATGCACCGTTACACACCTCGAACTCCACGTACGCCTTCATACACTGTGGACAAAATATTGGTATTATTAGAGAAATCATGTATTTAAAAACTATCATATAAAATAAAGCATCATTAAAAAGAGACCATCGTGGTGCAGAGGCAACATTTGACTGTAAGGACCACGGTTGTGGGTTTGATTCCCAATAGAGGGAAAAAATATTTTTAGTTTCTCCCTTTGATAACAACCGCCACATAAAATGCAATGTTTTGAAAATTGGGCGGAAGACGGGGTAAAACCTGTTTTTATACTAGGTTCCCTTTGCGTACCATAGTATAATGCAGGATACAACATAAAGTTAAAAGAACATTAAAAAATATACTTGTTATACACTACCATATAGTGACCTTTTATAAAAGCATGTTATTAAAAGCTTCATATAGAGATAAATATCTTTTTCTATTATCTATAACGTTCTAAAGGAGTTATACACACGCTACCAAAATAATAATTTATTTCTGGATCCCGGCATAAAATCTACAGAAATGAATTAAAAAATGCAAACACCAAAACATCCTTTTCTATAAAATGTCAATAAAAATTTTACGAGTTAAATGCTCAGTACGACAGGGAAGGGAAGTAACGTTACTCTCTTTATATTCATCTATTCAGTTTCACGAAGATCGCTGAACTAGAAATGGGTTAGTTGGGTCGACGACATTGCGAAAGGCAAGACCATATGAGCGTTGAACTTCATATTACACGAACATTTACAGTCAAATTGTTATTACAACCATATTTCTTATGTTGATCGTTAAACATGTTACAGTATTTGCTAGTTAAATATTTTTGATCTTTGTGACAATTAAATAGATATACATATTTTCATTATTATATGCATAAAAAATACATCGTAGTTTTTATTGCAAAAACTTTCATTTATCATTTTTCGGTAGGCATAAGGCACCTAGCGTTAAAACACTCCGTTCTCCACCTCCTCCGCTTAATTTTCGAGAATTGCGCGTTGAGTACCAGAATTTCTCTTTACCGCAATTTGACTTGATACCAGAGTATACATATGAAAATAATTTATAACACTGAGTAGGAATCGAAGCCATGCCCGTCGCGTTACAGTCAGACGCTGTGCCGCTAGATTTATCCGTTTCATAAAAAAGAAGAGTAAACCACAAAACTTGCTACATTATAAATATTTTGTCAAAACTATATGATATATAATATTTATAAGTCATCTATCTCTTTAGAGTGTTGCGCAAAGGGGACCTAAACATAAAATGATTTATTAAGGAAAACGTTTCAGAACGTTTCACACGCTTAAAGGCTATGAAATTGTCGCGATAAAACAAGTTTTCTTTCTAAAAAATATATATATGAAATTCTGAAATATGTTGTTATTTTTTATTATTTATATAAAGTATGTATTATATATACAGATATTAAAAGTATTAGTAAATATTTAAAATGTCTACAATATCAACGATTTTTACATTGCTATTTGCACACTATGCCTACCTTATGATCAAGCACATTTCCTTTACGGACCAGATCTATACCAATTATATAAAGCTGAAGGGTTTATTTGGATGAAGGCAGCAATCTAACGAACTACTGAAGAATTAAAGAAATTGTAAATCATTTCAATGTACCTATGGTGAAAATGACTTCGAGCACTTAAATATGACGTGTGTACCTACATCCACAACTCTTACTTATTTCATAGATTGAAAATAAAAAAAATGTAAGAAATAATATTTAAAAAAAAACGTCCTCACGTGGACAGATGTTATCATAGAAACACCGCTAATATCCTCCACATACAATCTCGTACATACAACGTGTCGTGCTTGCCTCGTTTATTATTCAGGATATTAAGTACTATGTTGATTTTCCTCATTCTATATGATCGCATATATTAATTCAATAAATATCACTTATCGTGTATAATTTACACTTAAAATGTACATACGTAAATACATTTGTAGATTATGGTCATTCTTGCAAATATATTACTTGTTTTTGTTGGAGCAATATAATAAATCAATATAGAATTATTATTTATTTCACAAGTCTCAGATACTTTATTTATTATAAAAAATACGAGTATTGTCAGCCTTACGGAAAGCAGACTCCGGCTTTGAGGGCATTTCCGCTGCCGGCGAGGAAGTCAACATTTCTCTATGAAAAGAAAAACTTCACAATATTTTAAACAATAACTGCTATAAAATACGTTTTCACAGGATACCCCTTATCTAAATATTTATAATATTAGAGCCTTAGAGGGTAACCGGGTCCACTTTCAAAAGCCTTTTAAGATTCAATCTGTTGATTTTTTATAAAAAAATATTTGGTCAGGCCTGATAGAAACTAAGCTAAATTTACATTAACTTGGTCATTTCACAGAGTTAATGTAACTTTAGCTGTTATATTCAAACGAAAAGTCACAAAAAAATTTAATTAAACAATAGCCACTTATGTATGTATGTACAAACATAAAATCAAGATTGTCTATCTTGTAATCTCCTCGTCACGTGGTCGCGGTAGCTCAGCCGTAATGAGATGATGATAACAGCAGAGTATATCACATGTTACGGCATCTATTTACAGGGATTTATCTTAATATTATTTTTCGCGAGAAGTCAAGATGGCGGACCCAACCGTCGCACTTTAGGGTTCCGTACCTTTTAAGGAAAAATGGAACCCTTATCATCACTTCGTTGTCCGTCTGTCTGTCAAAAGCCTCTATCTCAGGAATGCTTGGAGATATCAAGTTGAAATTCATACCTCCCAAGGCCCCAAACGGCTGCGGCTCCTGAAAAGAAACCTATTTCTACGTTTATTTAAAAAAAAAAAAGATATGGCCGTTTTTAAAGCAAAAAAGGCGTATTTCCACACTATAAACCACTACAGGCTGCCACATGCAGGATAGAGGCGACGCAAAAAAAGTACTTAAGACACTTAATACTAATAGCATTAGTGGAACATAAGGCAGCTAATGTCCCCTGACAGTAATTAATCTATTTATCCGCAAAAACCTCTATCTATACCTCTAACCGATCTAACAACAAAGAAGCTAATAAATCAGCCGTAATATAAAAGCGATATCATCAATTGTTAAGCATGATGAGAGGACACGATAAAAACACATTATCATCTACTACGTGTTATTATTTTTAACAAAAAAATAAAAAAAAAACGATTTCAAAACAGTAAACTATGCAAATTTAAGACTTATGTGATATTCTCATTGGTAACATTGTCAGAACTGGACCACATTAAAATGGGACCACATGGGAAGCACCAGCTTTCAAATAAAAAAGTCAGTTTTAACCAGTCCAAAATCCTGAGGTAGCAAACATAAAAAAAATGCAGTGGAATCGATAACCTCCTCCTTTTACAGAAATCGGTTTGAAAAGAGACCGTCGTGGTGCAGGGTGTAGGATCGATTCCTACTCGGGGAATGAATTATTACTTATTAATATTATCATTTCCGTGGAGTTCCTCCACTCAACATACAATGTCTCCAAACATTCGGCGGAAAGTGGGGAACGGAATGCCATATATAATAACAACAAATAACCATAACCAATAACCATAATAACAATAATATATAATATACAACCTATATAATAAATAACCTATATAATCTATCAATTATATATTTCTCCATATTCACATACATATATGCGAGGTAAAAAAAGCAAGAATCTAGCGACAAACATTTAGAATTTGTTCTTATTTATACTTTATACAGATGAATTAAATGAAGAACGTAATATCTTTCCTCTTTACTTTCAACAAAATAATAATAGGGAAACTGATAAGAAAAAAATACATAGAAGTAGTAATTTCTATAATATAGAAGAATAAAAGTCGCGTGCGGCTAACCGGCTCTCAACCGGAAACGATAACACGGTAATGTCTCAAATTACTCGTGATGCGTCACTAATGAGATAAAATCTTTGATATACACTGTTTGCGCGGAGTTGTACTCTTTCCTTTAATCTTGTAAGAATGTTTACTTTGATAGCGCATTTAAATAAACTGCGGGTAAATTATTTTGCGGGCAACCACACTAAGATATTCTGAGTGAAAACTAATTGAAATTAGTTTGTAGCATTTCTTGTATTTTGCATTGGAACCCACCGCCACAGATTGCATAACCTGGATGAACCTGGATTCGCTCATCAAGGGAAACGTTCGTCCATAAAAAGTTGTCCAAAGCTACCAAATTTTAAGGACCAATATATTCATTGGAGCTAATTCGAACTCATAATCACCATGTCCAGCCAAGGCCGTTCAGATTATGCCGAGAGAACATTGTACAACAATAGAGATTGTGAAACTATTATGTACATACATACAATCTTAACAATTATATTTCAAGGTGAAAAAGTTAGGTAAAAATTTTGGTTTTATTATGAGATTTATTTGGTAAGCGTCGCTGCTCTTTAAAATTTGTATTGTCTCAATGACGCAGTATGAAATATTTTGATACGGCTTTTTTTTAATTTTTTCCTCGTTTATTTTTCAGCTTAAAGCTTTAAGTCGCTTCGCAAAGATAAGGAAGTGCTAGGACACTCTCCAATTCGTGACAATGGGTGTCCAATATTATTAACATTAACATAGCATTATTAAAGCGACATTTCCACATTAACTTCATTCTACATTTCGAAACCGAACCTACAGCCATCACGTATTCAGCCTGACATTTTAGTGCAAAAAACAATTTAATAAGTTCATTATACCTCGACCACACTACGCTTACCGCAGGTAAACTTAATTGTGGTTTACGTTCATTTTAGAAGGTTTCTGTTGAAAACCTATATTTGTAACCTATTGTTCAAGGGTTAAATTTTTTAAGCTATATATTTTTTCTTTATTTTTAGCTTTACATTGTATGCCGCTTGTAATAGGAAAGGCACACGGGGCCTAGTGTTAAGTCACTCCGCTCTCTAATCTTCACCGAATTCTGAAGGCATTGCGTGTTAAGTGGCGGAACTCAACGCCGCCCTTTGCCTCGTTACAAACTGAAACGTTGATAAAAAAGGAATGTCAGTATTCTGTTAACAACTTATTAATTACTTAATGATTGATTTATGAGGAAGAAGCACGTTGAATGCAAAAAAAAATGTTACCAACAAGAACAAAAACTAGCTAACGAGAATATTTCAAAACCTATTAATATTAAAATAACCTCGTTAGGTACATTTACTTAAAAAATAATAATATTATCCATAAAAATGAAGGATATTCATATTTTTCCATAAAAATGTACAAAACAATTTTCGTCATATTTTGAGGCTGCTGGCTGTGCTACAGCAGTGTAAAACAACGCTTGTGGGTTAAATTCTAACTCGAGGGAATTAAATTTGTAATGTTTTTGAGTTCCTCCACTCAAAACAAATTGTCTCAAAAATTGGGTGGAAATTGGGGTCTAGAGTGTCTTATCATTAGACTTTCCCTGTCTATATCTCACTAGTATATATGGCATACAGCGTGCTATGCTAAAAAAACAGGCTTTAATGAAAGGCTATTAGATAAACTATTATATAGCGTAGTTTCCGTCTTCAACTTCAATCCAAAAAATCATCCAATTTCCTGTAACAGTTTTTTTTACAACTTGGTAGATAAAAAAAGGTCAAGATTATATAAAAACAGCTTATATAACGCAGGGCATTTCGACCTTCTATACAAAAATTGTAAGGCGTCTTACACTAAGAAATGAAAAGAAAAAATATGAAATATAACAAAATATATAGTAATATATTATAAAAATTATTAAAGATCAGGTGGGAACTGCCTGCGTCCCCAATGTTTAAAACTTCAATTCAATTCTCCATCTCAGAAAAATGGATATACATATATATATATATATATATAATTTATTCTTATATTTTATTTACTTACATTTTTTTCGTTAACTAACAAGAAACATCTCTAAAACAAGCAGAAATTAGACTAACCTAACAAAATTACCAACTCTGCCTGTAGATCGTTTAACATAAATTAAAAAAAAAACCTCCAACAAAAGACCTTTTCACCAAAAACAACGCCATAGCACTCAACACACGCCAAGCTAAAAACAACACGTAATATGACATAACAGAAAACTGTTGTTATATAACAGAAAGTGGGCGGAAAATTGAAAATAGTATATTGTTCGGAGTCAGCCCCGCAGTATACCTACTTGACATTAAAGGCCAGAAATCGAAATATAGCGACCATTTTCTTTGAAACGACGGTAAATATTACTTTATTTAAACTGTACTGAGATGAAAAATAAATACAAATGTGACATTCATGTACTTGTACGTGCTACGAATACCAATATATTTTTTCACTTTTCAACACGAGGTTAAGTCAAAAGTAAAAAATAGTTTATTGGTGCGGTTAATGATTTCAGACGTGAATTCGTATCCATTTTAAAAAAATATTCGTTTGCCTGCGTCTCTCACATTCAGGATTAGGCAAAGGAAACACTCCGTTCTCCATTTTCCGCTCGCGTTTGTGACAGCGCCAGCGTTTGTATACATTTTATAGTCCTTTGAAGCTTCAGATTGTAACCTGAATATTATAGCAAGGTAGGATGGAACCTAGTGTGTTTTCCGCTGAGTTTTGCAGGCATGTCGTGTTGGGTGGCGGAACTCAAAGAGTGAAATTAAAACATTAAATATTTCATTTCCTTGAGTAGGAATCGAACTCACAACTTGTCGTTTGCAAAGTCACACGATTATACCCACCCCCACGACTTACATCGATCTAGTCCTTTGATCTTGTGCCATAAAAGTATATTTTATATTAGTATTGTACTAATACAAAACATCACTCTTTGTTCGAAATACAAAAAGAGAGTAATTTCTGGGAAAAAAACAAAATACTAATATTATAATTACATAGAAAAATATACAATTGTGACATAAGCAACTTCCTCGCTTGACATGTCTCGAAAAATGAGCGGTGCGTCGAGAGAGGAGTGTCTTAACACTAACCTCCGTACCTACCCTGATTGTATGAAGAATACAGCCTGAAGCAATTTTTGTACAATACTGACAAAACAAAAATTACACAATTCACAAAAAGGATTCTCGCAAACAAACCCCTCCTCACTCAAAGAAAAACACAACCAAAAAGCAAAAGCTCCTTTGAAAGAAAACCCTTTAAAGAATCCTTGCCGGCTCAACAGGTACCAGGGCGGCATGACCGTACAAGAGTTCCACTCGACTGGTTCGTGGCATACCGGTCAATCTACATACATATAAGGCTAAATAAAACGTTTATTTATTTACACGTAGGTACGTAGGCTGGTGTGCGTAAGTTTCGCGAGTGTGCAGACCAACATTGCGAACCTCCGCGCCGGTCGTGTTCTCCTGGTACTCGGCGATGCGAATAGCGGTTTAAGTACGATTTTACATTTTAACATTTTTGCACTAATTGAATTTGTAAATTTATTTAATTTTGCTAAATAGCTGTAGGTGTGTATGTATAATTAAAAAAGGATATTTTAAAAGGATTTTTCTTTTTTTTAAATAAATTGAGAGTATTGTCATATCACTTAATTGTCTACTTTTAACGTTATAAAAGGGAGCTCTTGAAATAGAATTATTAAACTTGCAAGTAAAGAATATGCTAAATTTTTAATTCGATTTTTTTTAATTTGGTACATTTGTTGTATAAGAACTTAAATATTTATTTCTAGTTTATAATAAATGGCAATATGTTTTTTTTTAATCTAAAATCTAATTTAGCGTAAATTTTGACCTCAGTAACCTTGCAACAAGGATATTAAGTAACTAAATAGTTTAAATATTCGAATTCAATATATAGTTTAGTAAAAAATTTATTTTAGAAAGGAGGATTTGAATCTGCGTTTCTTAAATAGGCATTAAACCACGTCCAAATTTTAATGTATAAAACAATCTTTTATAAAATTTCATAAAAATACTATGCTAACTAAATATAATTTAATTGCAATTATCATAAGTGCTTTTATGATGCAATGGAGATAACAAATGGAAAAATAGTGACATGTCACTAGGCCCTTTTGTTTCCTTTTCAATACACAACGTATACATTGCAATTTTATACGGAAATCACATAAAAATGCTAATTAATTGATTATCATTTTAAGCACACCACCTATAAGTGTGTCGAGCTAAAGAGAATAATAAAAATATGTTTCCCGAATATTATGTGCATGTTGTTATGTCCTTAACCTTATTTCCTATTATTTTATGAGTTGTTATTTTTATCACATCAGTCATCACACATCAACTAATTAATTAAATGAAGTTCACGCTGTATCCCACACATAGTGGAGTAGGCAAAGGAAACATAGTGTTAACACACTCCGATTTCCACTTTCCGCTGAATTTTTGAACGACGGGCTTTTATCTTAGTGCCGAAGCGAAGAAGAAATAAAAATATTAATCAATATTAATTAATTCTTCGGAGTGGAGATTGTACCAACAACCGTCGCGTTAAAAATCACAATCTTGAGCCTCTGCGCCACGACGGGCTCAACTAATAATTATTCCTATTATATATTGGTTAATAAACAAGCAAGGGCGACTTCTTCACATCACTACTTCAATAAACTCCATGTTTCGTAATTCCCCACATAAAAAGCTACCATAAGTTAACGCGTCACATGTTTACTAAAAAAAAAATCTAGAAAGGCAAAATCGCGGGCCATCGCTAATTGAATTTAAAACTCAGTTCAATTAGGTCACTAACCGCGAGTCAAAATAAATAATTTTATTCGCCATAAAAAACGCGAGTCAGTCAAGTTCCGCTTCCGCATGGAATCAAAATAAAATTGGCTCGAAGCTTACACGAACTGGTACGACCGGTTATGGGCCATCGAGGTATTGTTTTAATTCTTTTTGGCAATTGACAACCGCAAAACTGTATTCAGAGGCTATAGAGGCGCAGTGGAAACGCGTGTTACTGTACACGCGACGATTGTTGGTTCTTTCCTAATTGAGATGAATGTATTGTTTTCATTTCCTAGCGCTGACAATAAGATAAGTTGCGCCACTCAAAAAATTATCTCCAAAATTTGACGGGACGCGTGGAACGGAGTGTTTTAACACTACGTTCTCTCCGCTATATGCCGCGGCTAGAACGTGAAACTAGAAACATAAATTGTAGTGATAATAATGTACAAACAAGTAATACATACTCATAAATCAACCTAAGTGACAATATGTACACAAACCACTTACTTTGTTTCGCGTGACAATTGCAAGCGTCTGATTGTTCCTACTATTATAGAGGAACCGTTTCATAACGTTTAATAACGTTATATAACAACGATGTAGGTATATTTGATATACGAGTTGAGGAAGGCCGGTGGTCTGTGTGTTATAGGAAAAATACAATGTGTTTATTTATACGTATTGTAATTAGGAATTAGCCATATTTAGTTTTGCACGACTATGGGATAATTACATATAATGATATAATATATTTTGAGTCTACTGTGGTTAGAGTAGCATATGAAATTTGACAAATCGTTTTGTTTGAAGAAAAGAAAACAGGAGATATACTAGTAAAGATACAATTTCTGAACACAAGGCAAGGATATTAGTAAGTTTAATAACATATTTATTATGTGGTTTTTTTTTGCATAGAAAAATAAGATATACATAAAAGATACACCTAAAGTCCATATTTATATATCCTTCAAAACATTCGCAAATGTTTCTTTTAATCTTGAATTGCTTTACAAAAGACATTGTTTAAACACCTGCTGTGTGTACAAGTGACATCGCAGTGTAACGTTGATTCTGAGTGTTTATCATTTAATTTTACCCCCAGACACGCATTAGTTGGCACAAGGTTGCTTATACAAATGTAATATATAATACTATATACCTAGTTGTATTGTTTAATGGTATCTGAAGGAAATACAGTCTTAGCGCATCCTATCATGATAATGAGAGATGAGAGACGAAGATTTAAGATTGTCTTTTATTTTATTAGCACCTTCTATTCTTTTAGCACCTACCTTTTATAACCTTGTAAGATATAAATATAAGATAAGAATAACCAACTCAAATTAATTTAAGGATAACGGAACGTAAAAAAATCGTTCAATGATTACGTAGCCTTAGATATAGAGGAACTAATTGTGACTGTTTACAAAAATTAAGAATGGAGAAAAGGATGTAGAAAGAATGTCTATACCCTTTTCTAGTAGTAGCAACCTTTACTGTTACCTAGTAGTTGCTATTTGTCACTGCATGCTGTATGCCGGTAGGAGGAAGAAACATAGGAACCTGGTGTTAAGACACTCCGTTCCCTAGTTTCCGCCGAATTCTTAAGGCATTGCTTATCGTATGGCGGAACTTAATGCTGTACTTTGCCTCCTTATGAGAGCGAGGAAATGAATATTAACAAAAATCTTTACCTAAAACATTTACAATCACACGCTTGTGCCCCTTCACCACGATCCCCTTTTATATTTATTTATTTTTATTTTTTTATGTATTATATTTTAAAAATCCTAATACTTAGTCGACAAAATTGAGTTACACATTTAAAATTATTATAAAACTGCTATTGAGGACCCCTAGCATATTTATAATATACATGCTAAAAACATTTTATACAACAATAAAAGTGGGCGTTACGACTACAGGTGTAGATACTATAAGTGCCGCCACTTCTTATGAATCCTTATAATGAAATGTCATGACATTTACTCGAGATATAACTATTTATAGCAACAAAAACATATGTACAAACAACGTTGTAAAATAAAACGGCTGGTTCTCTTTTGTTATACATTTATATAAGAGCTTATTGCTTCACAGAGAATTTTAATTATAAATGAAATGAATAAAAAATTTTAAAACGTTCTTAATTATTATCAATATCAGTTAATTGATATTTATATTTTAAATAAAATAATTACTTATACTCTTACAACAATAATATCTGACCTAGATAAAAAAATTGTATTCGCGACCTTCAGTTTAGGAATGTCACTAGTAACTGGACCACAGGTTTCAATAAAACCTATACACTAACTTTGAACTCCTTTTTTTAAAAAAAATAAGCGTATGGAATATTACATTTGGCAAAATTATAGTTTATGTATAGAAGAACTATAAAACAGTAATATATACATATAAACATTTGAAATAATATATAAAAAACACATTTAATAAAAAAAAAATATTCTATACTTAATTAAAATTCAAAAGACCATTACATGTGAAATATGTCAAAATTGGACCAATGCCCGGTCTTATTCTAAAATTTTTCACATTTTTTCGAGTAACAGATGAATTTTAAGTATAAAAACACTTCGAAATGTGGAACACGCCAGTTCAAGCACCAAAGAACGTGCAAGGACATAACCAAAATAAGTATACTAGAACGTCTTAATTTTAACATGGTAAGTACTACTATCTATTCGTGCAGCAAAGTTAATCATTAGTTAGTTATTTATATATTTAAAAAAAACATTATTGAGTCTAATTTTTAAAATTGTATTTTCACCTATAAATCTTTAATATTTTTAAGAGTATGAATACCCCATGTGGTACCCCGTCGCGGCGCTGGGGCACAAGGGTCTAACTGTAAGGCAACTGTTTAGGTTCGATCCCCACTCGGGGGAAATTTCTCCGCTCTGGCACCAAGACTTGGACTCAGCGTAGAGTTTTGCCACTCCATATGCAATGCCTCGAAAAGTGAACCCTGCTATATAGAGTGACGGTGATTTTAATAAATTTAAATTTGTACAATAAATTTTACTTAAAGATGATCATACGTACGTGGGTGATGTCGTCTATGCTAATATTGAAACATAGTATGTAAACATAGTATTTGACCGAAACGAACTTAGTATCTATTATACCAAGCCTGGCAATTACTTTTGCAAACATACAAAAAAAACACACACACAAAAAATTATATGGTGATTGCTGTGTATTTCAAGTTTAAGATAATTTTTTATATATCTATTTATTTAACTCAACGCCAAAAGAAAGTAATTTACTCCCGTCTCGGAAAATGTATATTAATAAATAAGACAAACGGAAACGATTGTAATAATATATGTTATTTTTTATCTTATTATTAACGTAATACAATTATAAAACATTCATTATGTAAATTACATAATATTTTTTTTAAAAAGAGAACAAGAGAAAAAGAGAAGAGAAAGAGACATTTCATTAAAAAATATTTTGCTTTCATTAATATATTATGTACAAACATAAATAACATTTCATGAAATAGCTTTTTATCTAGTACCTACTTTTAGTGTAAAAGAAAATTCTATAAATTATTAACAGCAATTGAGTACTGACGTAAGGAAATGATAACAATAAAAATAACAATATCTAAACCAAAAAAAGAGTACTTAAATAATAAATTTTTATTTTGTTTAGTACAAAGTTAAACAACACAGAAAACGTTACGTATGAAAAAAAATAAAAAAACAATTATAATAATTAACACTGTTATCATCACTGCGTGAATGTTATTATATATATATAGTATCTCTATAGGTAACTTACGTTTTCATACTAGTCTGTCAATATTAACTAACATGTTAACACAGACATATATATAGTGGATACTATATAGTGAATTATAGAGTGGTATATAGTGGATACTATATAGTCATATATAGTGGATATTATATAGTGATATATAGAGATACTAGTGGACCCAAACGCGGCTACGCCCGCTTGAACTATACCTACGAATATTTATGAAATTATTTTCTGTTTTCAATAGAGGGATGCTTAAGCAAGCTCATTTTGGGTGACGTTTTCTAACAACAAACTCTGCAAATCGTTGCTTAACAATGGCGGTTGTTATAAACATGGCGGAATAAATTCCATGTCAAATTTATAAGTATTTTAATATATTGGTATATTTCAAAAATATTACATATATGAGAAAAAAAAGTATCCTATGTTCATCCCGAGACCCTCAAGTATCTCTATATGAGTATTTTATCACAATTAAATTAGCGGTTTGACCCTGCTTGCGTAAAAGACAGACAGACAGACAGACAGACAGAGTTACTTCCGAATTTATATTATAGGTATGGATGGATATATACTGATATATAGTGGATAAACATATGGTGGAGTTTTTGATAGAGCTACTTACTTTCGCGACTAACTGAATGAATGAAATGAAATGGAAACTCTTCAGTAAGTTTCTTCTTTAACCTTTGTAGTAAGAATATAAGGTCTTTACGGTTACAGCTTTGTGTAAACTTAACTTTTAATCCTAGATAAAGCTTAAAGGGGGAGTAGTATCAAGCTTTTAGTATCAGACGTAAGCTTATGTTTAGTATGTCAGTTGTATGAGATCACTATAGTATAGTTATCCTAGCGTAATATACCGGTTTCTTATTAATATCTAATTGTTAATTTTATATTTTCGCTTTCGCAATATTTAAAAATGAAGCTGTAATGATCAAGGAAGGAAGCTGATAATAAGATAATAAGTTATTTTCGCATCAGTTTGGGTAGAAACAAGCTAGTGTTAAGTGTTTCGAGCAAGAGGTCTAACCTTCATCGTGCGTACATTCAGAGTTCCTAATTGCGCCACTGTGGTGCTAATATTTACATTAAGACGTAGGTATTTATAAGTATATTCTTTTATATTTTATATATATTTTACGCTGTATATAACGCACATAGCAGGGTAAACATATGGAACCTGGGAACCTAGTGTTAAAACACTCCGTTCCCATTACGACAATTCCGTTCTCCATTTTCCACTGAATTTAAAAAAAAAATTAAAACAGTTTTGATTATTGAGAACAGAACAGAACAAGAGAATGAAAATAATAAATATTTCATTTCCTTAGGTGGAACTAACTGCGCTTACGATCAGTTACCTAGAATACCTACTTACATATATTTACATAAATGTCACACATAAATCTTACTTATTTTCAATTGACCACGGGGACCAAGTCGCAGTTGTTTTAAAAATTCTTCAGCAAATTGCGTTTGCTCCTCCGTGAAGCGAGGGCGTCTCGCTAACACTTTTATATACAAAACAAGTTTGTGTAATTTTGTTAATTAAAAACTGCCCTTCTTGAATATTAAATTATAATTGGACGGGACTGGTATAAATGCTTCACGTAGAGCAATTTATATTTTTTTCTTTTGTTAAAATTAATTAATTAAAAAAAAACCTTCCAATGGAATCCCGCAATATTTAGTTCTAATTTAAATATAGAAAAAGAACAGATGTAGGCTTATGTAATTTTTAAACCCCGACGATTTTTTTTCTTATGTACCTAAAGTAACACATATATTCAGACTGTATCTTATATATCAAGGTAGGCAAAGGAAATCGTTACACCATGGAGATACGCCGAGGCCGGAGCCAGGCCGAGGAAACCTGGTAACCTAGTGTTAAGACACTCCGTTCCCATTAAAACACTTTCGTTTCTCACTTTCTGCTGAAGTCTGGAGACATAGCATGTTGAGTGGAGTATTTTGTCTACCAAAACTGCGGAGAATTTAAAATAAATATAGTCACTCCTCATTGGTGGGGATCGAATCTACAACCACTGCGTTTACAGCCAGAGGGTGTGCCACTGCGTAAAAGTTATTATCCATTTTAATTTGCTAACTGCGAAGCTTCACAAAGTTTTCTTTAAGCTTTCAAGTAAAATTTCATGCGGCAAATGGAAAGACTAAAATTCTAAGAACATGTTTCGTACAATATATTCTTTGCGTACGTCTCATAAAAGAGGCAACAGCATGGCATCATTGTAATGTCAGGAATAGTAATGGAACTTTGATGTCAAAATTCACTTTCAAATTCAAAATGTTAAAATACCTCGTCCTTTAAATGTTCAGTGTTTGTTAATGTTTGTGTTTAGTCCTTTATGTAAATTTTTATGTAAATATATTAAAGTTAACAAAATAAAACTTTAAATTAACACCCATGTAAAATATTATTTAATAATAATAATAATAATTAACACTTTATTGCACTTTTACAATTGGAATATACATTTTGACTTACACAGTACATATAAGATCAATGTGCAATGGCGGCCTTATCGCTAAGAGCGATCTCTTACAGGCAACCGACCGAACCGACATAAGTAATACTTCTTACAAACATATACCTAACTACTTACTATGATTAATTTAATATAAACATATATATTAATAAAATTACATAAATAGATTAATACATACATATATATATACATACATAGATACATATATACATAGATACACATATACATACATACACAAATATTCATACATAAACTAAGTGTAATAAAATCAGTTTACAGACTCTTCCAGGTAGTATTGTTTAAGACGACGTTTAAATATTCCAACCGTCTGAGATTTTCTAATATTCACCGGCAGCTCATTCCAGAGCTTTACTGTCTTGACAGTAAAGGAGTCACCATAGCGTTTTGTTCGGGAGAAAGGTGTTTGAAGGAGGTTGTCAGTGTGGGAACGGAGACATTGGACATGAAGGGAATTCGAACCCAAGAACCTAAACCGTTCTTTAAGGTACGAAGGAGTAATAGGATGAAAAAGGATGGTATAGAGGAGAGTGAGGGAATGTAGATTACGCCTGTGTTTTATTGAGAGCCATTTCAGTTGAGCACGAAACTGTGACACATGGTCGTACTTTCTAAGTCCAAATATAAATCTTATTATAGCATTTTGCAGACGCTCCAGCTTATTAAGCAGTTGCTGAGACAAATCCAGATAGCAAGAATCGGCGTAATCTAGAATGGGAAGGAGAAGAGTGTGGGCTAAGGATATTTTAGTTTTCAATGGTAAGAGGTTCTTCCATCTTCTTAGTCCCCCTAAGGCGGAGAAAACCCTACGACTAAGCTCAGAAACGCGGGGTGACCAGGAAAATGTGCTATCCATTCTGATCCCCAAGTTCACAACACTCTCACTAGGCTCTAAACATATATTATCAAGCGAAACCGATGGTAGAGGTACATGTAATTTAAACAGTTGTTTAGAGTTTCCAAAAATACATAGCTGAGATTTATTTGGGTTTAAAGAAAGCCCAAATGTTTTACACCAGATACTTATTAGCTGAAGGTCGGAGTTAATTTTAGCAACCGCGCTAGAAATTTCGTTCGTGGCTACGGTTGTATAAATTTGTAAATCATCAGCGTAAAGATGATAAGAAG